>JANHMN010000007.1:4295815-4332792 GCA_030674055.1 Rhabdomys pumilio | reverse complement strand
AACTTCATTATTAATGTTTTCTAGACTGCAGAGCTAGCCTGGGCATCTCATACAGAGAGCTTTGGTCTTAGTTGCCCTTACCAAATAAACACTTGCCCACAATCCCCACAAAGACAAGGGCTTAGGTTGCCTGGGTTCAAGTCTTGACTGGTGAGACCTTGTTCTGTGTCCCTGGACCATAAGCTGTGTTTGTTTCCTCCCCTGCAAAACAAGAATCTCAAGACTGCATTTCATCGGCACCTGGTGAAAGATGGGGGTGAGTCAGCGTATGTCGGGCGCTCAGGAGGCACTTATCACATAGTGAGGGCAATGGAAAGATTTGTTTAAAAAAATAAATAAACATGAGAAAGAGCTATAAGTTGTCTGGTGCCTGTGTGCTTGAAGCTACCTCTTGCTTGCACAAAGCTGCAAGGAAGGGCTGAACTTTTTCCCCTTTGTTCTCTGCTGGCTGAAGTACACACGTCCTCTGTTGTAGGAAGGGGTACACAAGCCATAAGCACCTGTTGAGATGCTGGAGCAGCTGAAGGTGCTAACTCTCCGGGAGACAAAGGTTATAACTGCCCTCACTATGGATGGGAAACTGAGGCTCATAAAGGTGCACATATGGACCACAGTCACAAGCCTGTAGATGATGGAGCTGAGATTCCAGCTGGACATGTGTGACTCCCAAACCTGGACAGCCGCTATATCAAACAGATTTTTTTTCCAGGCAAATTTCGATAGATCCTAAGAGATTCACGTATACCTCAATGCCCATTTTTAAAGGAATCTATTTCTTTATATTTTATTTTTTATTCATTTATTTTTGGGTTTGCAGGGTTCCTTTGTGTAGCTCTGGCTGTCTTGGAACTCACACTATAGACAAAGGCTGTCCTGGAACTTGCAGATATCAGTCTGCCCCGGCCTCTGAATGCTAGGATTAAAAACATCCACCACAAGCAACCGGACTGGATTTATTTTTTTTATATTCAGTTATAACAAGTCTAGAAGTTCAAGGCCAGCTCTGGCCATCTGAAATAATAATTAACAGCAGGGCTATCTTACAGGTCCAAATTCCTCCCGGCAAACTTCCTTTTTGCCCTTAGATTTGTTGGTTGCCACCTCTGTGAGAGCCATTTTCAAAGAAAAAGAACCCTTGCCTGCTCGGCATCTTTACTAAGGACTGTGATCACATCTGGTCAAACCATGGGCATTCAAAGAGGCATCCCTAGTTCTATCCCTTTAAGAAAAAAGAAAGAAAGGATCACTCAGCCCCACCCTACCCCACCCCTGAGCATGCAAAGCTCTGGAGTCTGTGATGCCTGAGATAGAGCCAAGATAAAAAGAATTGGAAACAAATTGAACTTAACAAAGCAAAACAAACCCGTTTGTTACCAGCTCATAGACACTTCTACCCCAAGTTGCAATGTCCCAGGAAAATGTGAACTGGAGTCACCTCTGACCGATTTTGGGCCTTCTTCCTGACCCCACCCCAACCACAGCAACCCCTCGAGAAGACAGGCTCTTGTCTCCTTCAGCTCCCACCTTCCCCCTCCAGCCACTCATCTTTCTCCTTTTATACTGTTGGCTTCATAATGGTTTTCCTCCTGCTGCCAGGAGGTGAGAGGGTGTAAATGCCCTGAAGCAGCTGCAGGGAGCTCTCCAGTGCGAGCCTGTGGGTGGGGCCCCGGCAGTAGGCAGGAGAGCAGGAGAAAGATTAGGTGAAACATTAGCTTCAGCCTTTTGGACACGGTCCAGTGTCTTTCAATGATTTCTTTGTGTGCTTTGGGTGCTGGGCTTGTTTGGCAGGGGACGGGCACCCATTAGAAGATTTCACAATGATCTGCCATGTTACAGTTCTAAACATGTCAACTCCTCGCCGAGGTTAAATTTGTATTTTTACAGTCTCCTTAGACTCCCACCCACCCCCAACACACCCTCCTCCCCCTGGGGAGCTTCAGGGAAAAGTACTCTAAGAGAATTAATCAAAATGACTAGGTAATGCTCTAAAAATAAGAAATGTCGTTATGGGCTGGATCGCTTTCCAGTTCGAGCTCATTCTGAAAGCTTGGAGATCCATACGTTAAGCTGCATGTCTATTACTTTTTTATTAGAAGGAAGTGGCCTGCTGTATAGAGTCAGGTACATTATGAAGACACATGGATGCTACGACTCTCCCAACACTGGACTGTTTTCTCAGCTAAGTTCATTAAGCAACATGAACTAGGAGGGGCCAAAGGACAGATGCAGGAATCACCTCTGTTCCTTCGCCAGCCTTGCAAATTAGGATCTGCTATAGACTTGCTCAGGGCTCTGAAAGTAAGGGTGGCAGAGATCAGGGTCCAGATTCACCTCACTCACAGGACAGATGGAGCACGCAAACACCAACAGTAACAGCAATCAAATGAACAAGTTAACTCTGTGGCGGGTGTGGGGGTGGTGTTGTTTTGTTTTTCAGACAGATTCCCCCTACGGAAGAGGCTGGCTTTGAACTTGGGGTCTTCTTGCCTCAGCCTCCCAAGTGTTGCAATTACAGTTTGTGCAACTGTTGCTACCATCATGGTTTCAAGATGCCTTCTGGGATATTAACTCAATAAGAACAGTGTGTGTGTGTGTGTGTGTGTGTGTGTGTGTGTGTGTGTGTACTTGTAGGGGTGTGTATGTGTACTCACTCTGGAGTGTGTGGAGACCAAAGATTGACTGATATCAAGGACTTTCCTTAACTGCCTTTTGCCTTATTTTTTGAGACAAGGTCTCACACTGATCCTGGAGCTCCCGGATTCAGCTAGACCGCCTGGCCAGCGAGCCCTGGGATGCCACCATCTCTGTGTGTCTCTGCTCCAACAGAGCTGTGATTTCAGAGGAGTGCCGCCACACCTAGCTTTTGCATGGGTGCTGGGAATCTAAACTCAAATCCTAGTGCTGGAGAACAAAGAATTTACATGTTTAACCATCTCCTCCGCCTCCCAAGAATGTTGTTATGTGAGGGGAGAAATGTAACTGGGTCTTAGACTCTTAAGGCCATTAAGCCTGACTGTAACAAGATTAGATAAACCTTAAGGTGAGACTGAGAAGGAAAATCTAAATCCGAGAAATAAGATGGTGGTGATGGGTTGAATCCCTTTCCTACTTTAACTGATATAATCCTCTGGTTTTCCATTGGCCTTTTCAGCGAGTAGATGCCCCCAAATGTCCACGAACAAGGACCCTAACCACCCACAGCCCATAGATCATTTATCTGTGTCAGCTGGGGACACTAGGTCAGGGTGACTGTGAAGAAAAATAGGAGCGAGGATTCCCGAGGCTTGCCTGTGCTCGATATCGTGTCCAAATCTGAACCTGGCTGCTACAGGCTAAGTCACAAAGATCTTTCCAACCTAAGAAATGTCATCAGGCCTGAGACTGTTCTTAGATAATTCCCGAACCTTCATCTGGCAAAGAAAGGCTGATTGCGGTGTTATGAGTCCCAACCTTCCTTAGCCAGCCTCCATCAATCATGGCTGGCAGAAAAGACCAGAGGGTCATGGGTAATTGAATTCCAACCAACCTTCACACCTAATTCAAATCAACTCTCCGACCTCTTTCCTGGATCAATCTGCTGACAGAGGTGGTAAGTAACTATTGTTTTTAGATTTGAAGAAACCTCTTTTGAGGGCCTATTGTACATTAGCTTTGTGAGAGATGGAGCTATCATCTTCATTCATTCATTCATTCGTTAGCTCACTCATTCATTCATTCATTCATTCATTCAGTCAGTTAGTCAGTCAGTCCACACTCCCACCAGAATCGATGAGTTAACTAATAGTGGGACGGAAGGTAAAGGTCATCTTGGAGTCAATCCTGGATTAAAAATCTCCAGTCATCCTAACCTCCAGGCATTGCTGGGAGATAAGTCCGCACACTGTTGGAAAACCCAAAGCTTGTTCTGCGTGAGAAAACAGATAAGAAGCAGCTTCCTTCCTTTCAGAGAAAATCCTGAAGACTCACTCAAGTTCTCTTTGTGGTTTTTCGATCTGTGGGTTTAAGGGGTCTTGTCTGTGATGTGGAGTGGGGTGTGAGTTTGGGGATGGGAGGGGAGAGTACTGTCATCACTGACTGAGCACTGCCTGGGAAGGTGCTGGAGAACTCTAGGCTCCTCATCCCTGTGCTTTTACTGCTAGTGACTCACTCTGTCAGGACTCAGCAGCCTTAGAGCCATGACAGGCCTGCCTGGATACTAAGCCCAAGGCAGACAGTGCTTATTCAAGAGTCAAAGTTTGAGAACAGTCTCTCGACATCCCTCTGCTCAGCATGTTTGGTAAGCCTCACCTCTGCTCTCCTGAGTGTATCCAAGCCTGGATTCCATGGCTAGAACACAACCTTGGCATTTCAGATTTTCCAAACAAAAAAAACCCCCATGGCTCTCACATCCTCCTTCCAGAGGCCACATCACACCCTGGCACTATTACTCATTCTCAGACAGTTGCAACCCAGCTGATGGGTGACTCTCCATGCTCTGACCCTCCAACCCATAATGAATTGAGCCCGCTGGATTACTACAGATAGTATTCTTGGCAGCAGTACGAGTTGGAGCAATGAGTCAAGACTGTGCAGAGGTTTGCTCAGGGGAAAAGAATTAATGTGAGTGAATAATTTTTACTATCTTGTTTTAATTCCAGAACGATAAGAGGCCCCCGTGATGTAGTCAGCGGCCTGGGGACCCTGAAAAGCCCGGAAGACTGTCTTTAGGTGGGAATGTTAATGGAATTATCCCTTGCTGCTGGGTAAGAGTCTGCTGTCGAGAGATAATTACCCAGGCAAAGATGAAGCATCATGGGAGCCTGATGCTGAGGCAGAGACCGAATTGTTTATTTTCCACGTTGCCGCATAATCGCCTTCGCCATTTAACTTCATTAACATCTTGGGTAACCCCGGGCCACACAATTTTACTTAAAAGAGAGAAATTAAGTAACCCCGAACTTACATGTAATTGTAAACAAAGTTACCGGGGATGTGGCTTAAGATGTTTTCACTGTTGCAGTGGGTGGCAAGTGAGTCCCCGTTTTTCCTCTATCCTCCCTTCTCTCTGAGAGATGACAGCAAGACCAACCTTTGCTGGGTGCTCACTGTAGGCCGTCCCTTGCCCTGAGCATCACACACACAGTGCCCTCTTTAATGTCCATGGGCGATTCCATGAGCTGTTAGTAGAGGAAACTGTCAGAAAGGTGAAGAAACTTGCCCGAGGTCCCGTGACTTGTGAGCAGCCGAGTGAGGGTTTCAAATGTGACAGATTGGTCCCAGCTGTTTCCAGAGAAATCGCAGGACCACACTTGTTCCAGCTTCTCAAGTCTGCTCTCCTAGACTCTACAGAGGAGTCCAGGCATTTATTACCCCTATAGCTGTCAGGGCTGACTTTATTGGAATGCCCGCCAAGTCTCCCATCCCATCTTCCCTCCAGTTCTGCAGTCTGTATTTCTGTTTTATTGAGAAAGCATCTGCAATCAACCCCGTGCGGTCACGACTAAGCTTCTTAAGTCATCCCCCACAGGCCTTAGTGTTGGACAGGTTCCCGACCTTCTCTGGACGATCTGTAACCAATCATTGTCTCTTCACTCTCTCCCCCCTCTCCCCAAAAGTCGTAAAAGCTACACCAGAAAACCTGGAAGATGTTTTGGTACACATCTGTTAGCCTCTACCCAAACTCAATAATCGTTAACACTTTTCTACATTGAAAGTTCCAATTTATCAATCCAGTTTCCCCTAGACCACTGGAAAGCTTGTTCCAGAGACATCATAGCCCAGAATTCTTCAACAGTGTAGCATGCATCTCCAAAGAACATGGGACACATTTTCACCTGATCATGTTTCCATCACAGACCTGAGAAAACTAGCTACCATTTCTTAATTTCAGTACCCTCACCGTGTATGTGTGTATATGTGTGTGTGTGTGTGTGTGTGGTGTATGTGAGTGTGAGTATAGAGATTCACAAATCAGTCCTCAGCTTCTACTTCATTTGAGACAGAAGTCTCCTGTTCCCTGATACATATGCAGGCTAGCTGACCCACAAGATCCAGAGATATTGTTATTTCTGTCTCCCATCTTGCCTTAGGAGGCCTGGGATTACAGGTGACCCATGCCTTACGTGGGTCCTGGGAATCCAAGCTTGGAAATTTACGCTTGAGTGGCAAGAACTCTACCCAGCAGCCATTTTGTAACTGGTCTTTCTTCTGTAGATGTTCTCTCCTTTTGCTTGTTTTTTAATATGAGCAAGCTTCACATGTCGTGTTTGTAGTAATGCTTTTTAATCATTTTTAACCTAGAACATTACCTTCGTCCCCCCCACCCCCCTACCTTTTAGTGTTTGGACAGCTGAATTGTTTTCTGTCTCTGAGGGTCTCTTCTGGTCTTGTTCCTTCTCAGCCAGCTCTTAGCAAGAAGGAGAGGTACGACTCCGATATTTTTACTCTGGGCAATTTCAGAGGGAATGGAATCTATGAAGAGTGGGAGGAGGTGCTTTCTTACAACAAAACCAGAACAAACCTACATCAAATAAATTATTTGTCAGGGTGACTGCCTTGAGGCAGTCAAAACTGTAGGGGAGGCGATACATGGGAGCCGTGGATGGCACAGACAGAACAAACTGAGTAGGTTCAGACCCCAGCTTTGTCTCCCTCAAGATGTGTGACCTTGGAGGAGTTACTTAAAACCTCCATTACTTGGCTTCATTGTCTTTAAACTGGTGATATAATTATATGAAATCTAATTCACGGAGTTGAACTATAATGAATCAATAAAGAAAAAAGAAAAAAAAAAGCAAGCAGTGAGAACACAGCCAGGAACGATTGTCCACACATGGGGGTCGCCAGTCACCGCCATCACCACTGCTGAACACTTCCACCTCCTGTCATTTCCTGGGACTGGAACATCCAGCTTTTCCAGATGCCTAATTACCTTTGACTGTGTGTTCAGTTTGCCCCAGAGACCTGGGGAGCTTCTAATGAGATATCCTAAAGACCACATCCTCTTTTTCTTCCAAGATCCCCCTGCTGTAGTTTTCCATTCGAGGTCTGTTCCTCTTTTCAAAAATCCATTCAATTCTATTTTCTTCTGTTAGGTTGCATGCCTAGGCTAACTTCCTTAGCTTTAACTGTGGATGTAAGATTCAAATAAATTTGCTGTTCGCAGCACAGGTACACTCAACTATTTAAAGTGACCTTCAACACTTCTAGACCCCCATCCATCCATCTATCCATCCATCTATTTATCCATCCATCCTTCTGCACCCAGTCAGCAACACATTTTTGACCCTCCCTCCCTCCAGAGAAGCTGGGCCTGGAGCTGTAGAAACACTAGTGAGTACATAGGGTCCAAGTTTAGGACAAGAACCAACCAGTCACTCAGTGAATATGAGCCAAGGTCTTGAAACTCCCTGTGCCCTAACCATATGTGGGAATTCTGGGAGAGTGTCTGGAGGGGATGAATATGTTCCCCATTGTCTTGAGATGCTGGCAATTAGGGCATCACTGCAGTAGCTGGACTCGAGATCCATTCTCCTATGCGGCCTCAAAACACTTCTAGAATCATTTCAAGTTGTAGCTACATTCCCAGGAAAGTAGATGTGTTTTTATTAAAGTAGGTGCCATGGGCTGGCAAGAAAGCTTACCAAATAAAGAACTTGCTGCATAATCCAGCAACCTGAGCTCCTTCCCTGACCCTACATAGAAGTGGAAGGAACCGACCCTCTAACACTGTTCTCTGACCTTCACATGTATGTCATGACATAGAAACCCCTCTGACATGTCATGTCTGCTCACAATAGTAATAGTAGCAGACTTTAAAGATGTAAAGTAAGGGTCATCTGCACAAATCTTCCTCTGAAGAACAGAGTAGCAACAGCACTGCCTCTAGGGTTGTCGCAAACACCAAATGAATTAATACCAATGGGTTCTGAGCACACCATAAGTGTGAGAAACATAAATAAGGATATGAAGAAGTTAGGATGGAGTCAAAGAGAATAAGCTTCAGAACAGGTGAGCTTTGAGGGGTACTGAGGGAGGAAAGACAGATGGATGAGGCCTGGCTTAGGGAGCAAACCAGGCAAGGGTCACTGGAGAAGCTGTGGAGAGGGCAAAGGGTAAGGGTGACTTGATGTCTTAGGTTTTTGTTGCTGTGAAGAGACACCATGACCATATCAACTCTTATAAATGAAAACATTTAATTGGGGCTGGCTTACAGTTTCAGAGGTTAAGTCCATTATCATCATAGTTAGAAGCATGGCAGCATCCAGGCAGATGTGGTGCTTGAGAAGGAGAGTTCTATGTCTTGATCTGAAGGCAGAAAAAGGAGACTGTGTGCCATGTTGGGCATAGCTTGATCATAGGAGAACTCAAAGCCTACCCGAACAGTGACACATTTCTGCCAACAAAGCCACACCCACTCCAACAAAGTCACATCTACTCCAACAATGCCATACCTTCTAATAGTGCCATTCCCTATGGTCCGAGCATTTAAACACACGAGTCTATGAGGGCCATACCTATTTGAACCACCACAGTTGAGGAAGCTGTGAGAGGGTATAGGGAAGTCAAAGATAGACATAGACTGGTTTACAATCTAAAATAAAAAAGAACACAAAAGACTGTCTTCCACTATTGCCTTTATTCTGAGTTATGGACTCTGAGCAGCGGCCATGTGTATTGGCAAAAGGGTATGTGTGGGCTGGTCCTCCCTGGGTTTCCAGTTTCTGTGTATCTTGTGCAAAGGGATACTGACCAGCTTTCTCTAGAACAGAGGTTCTCAACTGGTAGATTGATACCCTTTTGGCTTTGAAAGATCCTTTCACAGGGGTTGCATAAGACCATCGGAAACACAGGCATTTACATTATGATTCATAACGGTAGCAAAATTACAGTTATGAAGTAGCAATGAAAATAATTTTATGGTTGGGGTTACACAATAGAAGGATCTGTATTAAAGGGTCAAAATATTAGAGAGGTGGAGAACCACTGCTCTAGAATCTTTGTGAGCAGTTTGGGAGTCAAACATAGACGTTCACTGCAGAACAAAGGTCAGAATTTTCCTGTTCCTCTCAAATGCTCCAGCTTCCAAGGTCAGGTTCTGCTTCTGTCACAATTCCCAGTGGGTAAAGGGTTACTCTTATCGTCACCTTGTGTATATGGAAAGCAGAGGGAGAGAAAGAGAGAGATGGTTAATCTTAATTGTTCACTTGATTAGACTGAGACACACCTAGGGGATTGATTGTCAAGGCATATTTGTGCCTGTCACTGCTTCCAGAGATGATTAGATTCCGATGCGGGGTGTTTCCTGACCTAATGAGTGTACTAACCCCTTGATTTATAATGCGATGGCAGTATTTAAAGATGACGCAAGACTGGACAGGAGAGATGGCCCTACAGTTAAGAATGGTTGCTGCTCTTCCAGAGAATCTGAGTTCAGGTCCCAGCACCCAGGTCAGGAGGCTTACAGCTACCTGTAACTTTAGTTCCAGGGGAGCTAACACCCTCTTCTGAGTTTCCACAGATGGGTCACTATACACAGCTCGCTCTCTCTCTCTCTCTCTCTCTCTCTCTCTCTCTCTCTCTCTCTCTCTCTCTGACACACACACACACACACACACACACACACACACACACACACACACACGGTACAATGTTGGAGATGAGGCTCAATGAGAGGACTTAGGTCACCAGGTGTGGATCCTTGGAGTCTATACCATATTCTGGTCCATTCCTTTCTCTTTGCTTCTGAGCCACCATAGTGCAGACAACTCTGTCCCACCACATCCTCCCTGCCATGACAGAATGACGTTTCTGAAACTGTGAGCCAGAAAGTGCTCTTTCTCAGTTATTCTCTCAGGTGTGTTGTCATGGTGATGAGAAAAGCAGGCAGGGCAGGGAGCTGCCAAGTGCTACTGCAATGGCCCCTGCTGTTGCTGTAAGGAATAAGCTGTCCTGAATCTCTGACTCAGGAGTCTTACCTCATTTATCTTGTTCATTAAACCATGGCTCCCAAGTAGAGTAGCCTCAGCTGGGGTATCCTACCTCTTGCTATTTAGGGGGAAGAAGTGTTCTCTTGCCCTCCTTCCCACCACATGGATGAGAAGCTGGCTGGTAGGAGGCCTTCAATCTGTGAAAATTCTCAGTTTTCTCCTGAGCATCTCCTTTTCATCCTAACTGCATTAGTTACGTCTGCATCACTGTAAAAGGACACCAGACAGAAATGATTTATTTTCACGCTCACGGTTCCAGAGCAGCTTGGTTCAGGGGAGTGGCAGATGTGGCTGCTGTTCACATCATGGTAGACAGGAAGCAGAGAGTGACTGAAACCAAGGGCCAACCATAACCCTCAAAAGTCCACCTCTACTGCTTCTACCAGCCACTGGCAACTTCTCAAGTTGCCCCAGATTCCCCAGATAGTGACAATAGCTGGAGGATAAGCACTGAAAACTTGGGCATCGGCGGGTACCAACCCTTCTCTCCTAAATTGTCTACATCTGTTCCTCTTAAAGGACATCTAGGAAAAAATCTAAAGGAAGATGGAAAAGAGCAAATTAAACAGCCCAATTTCATTTTCTAAATGAATACTTCAAATGCACAACAAATATTATTTTGACTTTTTTTTTTAAATAGGTGATAGTCATGATCTGTGTTTCTATTTTCCCAGTCTTCTACTCCTTGGTTGCCTAAACACACAAAGTTATCTGTGTCACTAGCATCCAGCACAGAGCTGTGGCTGGGTGATGCAGGTTGGACCTTCTGTGTAGCATTTGCGGACTGATATGAACACACTGCTGTGGTAAAAACATATCTTTTGAAACTAGTGTGGTTGTTGAGTTATTACTCAGTGGAGTGAGCTTGGGCAGAAAGGGGGTGGCAGCTGGAGCCCCAGTCGTGTGGCAAACTCTCTGAGGGACAGAAGTGGGAGGAGGCAATCTACTCTGCCAGGATGGTGCTCTCAGCACCAGCCAAGAATGTATACAGGCCTTCCTGGACCATTCACAACACTCACCTACCTGGAGATCAGAAGTTAGAAACGGGCAACGCCACTTAGAAATGACATCATAAATGAAAATTTCAAAATTGACATGCAAACATTCTAGAAATATAGAGGATATAGCTAGAAAATAAATCCACAACATGTAAGACACGAGACTGTGACTCAGATACTAACAGTTGCACGTCCGGCTGTACTCGTATTTAAAATATTGTGTACTTACATTTTAGACACACATGTAAACAAACACACATACATTGGATATGAAGACATTACATATTTTCTAGCATGTTATCTTTTTATTTTTGCATACACTTTTCTGTGACCAAAAAATTATAAATCCACAGACTGTTTGGGTGGTTCTACATTACTTAACCTCTGGTCTTTGATCCAATCAATCTGTTTTCTGCTTTCTTGTTCGTAGGAACATTGCTGGAACATATACTGGGGCTCTACATCTTGGGACACTTATCTAGCAATGTTCTTGAATAAGCCTCTAGAAGGAATTTTTAGTCCAAATAGTGTGCATATGTTTAGAGCTTGCATCCTATTACAACCATGCCCCCAAAAGCCTCCATTCATAGGACCATCAGCAATCAGATAGTCCATGCTTCATTCTGAGGAAGGGTTTGAGAATCATCTGCTGCTAAGTTTCTTAGGCTGTCTCTATTTGTGTCGAAGGAAAAACCACTGTTAGCCATGTGCAGCTTTTCTCTGATGGTGTGGCCTGGCAGTTCTATCCAAAGGGAAAGAGTATCCTTGAGTTTGTGCCATAATATACACGGATGATGAAAACAACCAAGACCGATAGTCTTCAGACTTTCAAAGAGATAAACGCAGTGTAAGAATATGGGGTCAAAAACCAGGTTGGCTGAGGTAAGTATATTCAGTGTTCAGTGCTGTAGGACAGATAATAGTAGTCTTATGCTACTGGGCATCCCACGACAGGCTGACCAGATCCTCTGAGGCTGCAAAGAAGTTATCACCCATGACTGAGTCTCATCTGGCACTTGGTGACAGAGAGGTGTACTTCCAGACTCAGTGTGTTGTCATTTTCTGTCTCATTTCAATGCAGGACTGGTAGAAGTCTGAGTTCTCCAAGTGATTAGAGAGACAGAGACTCCAGACTTGCATAACGTCATGGAATCATAACAGTGAAATTCCAGATGTTTCTCGTGTTCTGCAGCAACTCACAGGGCCTCACTACACGCAAGGGGAGGGGATTTTGAAGGGGTGTGCATTCCAGGGGACAAGGATCATAGAGGCACCTTAATGTCTGGTTCATCAGAATAAATAGTCAGAAGCCTCAGAAGCCTCCCTCCGTAAAGTGTTTGTTTTGTTTTGTTTTGTTTTGTTTTGTTTTGTTTTTTTGGCCTGGATAGACAGGAAAGCCAAAAGTTTAGGAAAATGTAAAATCTGAAACTCATTGACTGAAAGTAGTCATTTTGCCTGTCTCTTCTCAAGTGGAGGTGAATAACCTTCCACTGTGGAAACAATGTTTGGCCTGAGGTAAATGTGGCGTCTTCAAAGGTGTTCCCCCAAGCATGTGTTTTATGTTTTCTTGGAATTTGATTCTGCCTCCCCAGTGACTAAGTCATTTCCTCCCAACTCTGTCTCATGGAATGAGGTGGCATATCCAAACCCATGTCATAATGACCGCATCGGAGACGTTTTTCCATGTGAATTTCTGTGAACTATTCTTATGCTTTAATTACTATGTCTCCCCAAGACCAAGCTTTGAGTCGCCACAGCTCCTTAAAATTTTAAAATATGCAAATGACAGCTGGCAGTCAGAACTGTTCTTTAAAATTATATGAATGGAATTGACATTGTGGCTCAGTTTGTAGACTGTTTGCCTAGTGTATGTGAAGCCCTGCCTTCCCTCACCAGGACTGCATAAAAGCCAGTGTTGTGTACACACATGGAACCTCTGGTACTTGAGATGGAGACAGCAGGATCAGGACTTACTCCTTGGTTACACAGAAAGTTCTAAACTAGACTGAGATACGTGACACTTTGTCTCAAAAAAATATTATTTGGCTGGTAAGATGGTCCATTGCCTCCAAGCCTGACAACTTGAGTTCAGTTCCCACAGCCCACATGATAGAAGGAGAGAACTGAGCCCTGAAAGTTGACCTCTGACCTCTATTCATGCACCATGGCACACACTCTGTGTCTAAATAAGCATGAGTAATAAACTATTACTGTGCGAGTCTTGTTATTAAAGGGGACCCCTACAGGAATTCCCTGTCAGTGTCCGTGGCATCTTGTTTAAGCCTGTAGCCATGTATATGCTCTGTACTCAACTCTTGCCTTCTGGTAAGCAGCTATAATCTACCATTTCCTCAGGAAAACATTAGACTCCATCCAGACCCTTTGAGGGGAGAATGTGAAGGAAACAAGATTCTTATACATTTTTTTTTCTAAGAGAATCTTTTAAAGGACCTATATGATGTGGAACGTAAAGGTTCTTTGGAGAGTCTTGTGCTGGACGGTGTTTTGATAAGGCAAACATGTGAAGGAAAGTTTCATTGAAGCAGACACAGGTGAAAGGCTAAGACAGACTTGTGAAGGAGTGTTTCACTGAAGCAGACACAGGAGAGAGGATGGACTGCTAAAGGAAGCACATGAAAGGACACGTGATGAAGGATTCTTTGCTAGTGACATGCATGTATTGTTCTGCCTTACACTGTATAGTTGAGCTGCATTTGTCGGGGCTCCATAGAGAGAAGTGCATCAAAAACCTTCTGATGATATGCTGCAGTTTCTTGCCACTTCCTTGGACTCGGGTTGATGGGCAGAGTGATGTCAGCTGAGACAGACTCATGTGCTGAAGCAAGTCACCTGGTGAGGCAAGACCTGTGGCAGACACGTGATGTGTGGAGAGTATAAATAGGCCCAATGGACAGTGATGGAGGCTAGTCCACACTTTCTTATAGAGCTACCTGTGTAAATCTTGTGGGTCTCGTATCTTTGCTAACCTTGATTCCCTGAGAGAGGCACAGCTGAGAACTTCTCCTGGAGTACCTTCTGGGTCTCTCCTGCTGACTCGAGTCAAGGCTGTCTCTATTAGGTAGTACCACCGTTGCTGATTGGTGTTTGCTATCCTGACTCTACCGAACTGGACTGCTGTGTATCTGCAAGTGGATTGAGCTGCCACTGCTGACCTGTGAACTGAACTACCGATTTCCAGAGAACACAGATGGGTGTTGCTCCAAAGAACTATTTTTAAATAGGTCCACTTCCCCTGTAACCTTCCTTTTCCACTACCTCTGGTGGGTGGTGGGCTAAAAGGGAGGTTAATGTGTTTAAGGATCATCATTAAAAATAGGCCTTGAAAAAAAAATAAGGTTAAACCTATAGTTAGAACCAAACAAACTATGAAAGTTGTGGAGATTGATGGATGGAAGACGTGAGCTGTAGTCAATCAGTGAATACTGCAGAAGTCCTGTAAGGTGTGGTTTTTATGTAAGTCATTAGTTAGATCAGTAGGGCTTTTTTTTAAAAAAATTTATTTGTTTGGGGTGTGTGCGTGCATGCGTGTGTAAAGGAAATACATAATGGTAAAGCAAGGTGTTTCCTGGTAGTGTTAAGAGCCTCTTCTAGGCTCTCCACCCACCAGCTTCCAGTGTCTGGGGTCTCTCAGGAAGGGAAGCATGACTTCAGCCTGAAGAGAATTGACTCTCCAGGCAGTTACAGGAGGTGATTAGGTCAGAAGTGGCCTGTAGGTCTCTGTGGTGGGTCATGTGCCTTTGGAAACACAGGAAACATGTGGAAAGATGAAGCAGGAGAGACAAGGAGCTTAGATGAAAAGTTTCTTGGTCCAGGAATTGGGCAAAGGAGCTAGGAAACTGGGAAGGGTCAGCCTGTAGTGTTCAAAGATGTTATTAGTAAAGTCCTATTTAGCTTCTCCATTCCCATTGGTGGATTAACTAGGGCATCACACATGCTAGGCAAGCATGGTCCCACTGATTATCTACTAAGCCCTTCTCAACTCATTCTTCATCTCCTTCTATCAGATGTTGACACTCCTAGGTTTGAGTTTTGTAGGTGTGTTATCATAAGGATAATAATTATATTTAGGGACTATGAGCTCATATGAGCACCTCTTAACTAATTAAATCTGAAAAACCCCTTGCATTAATCTGTTTGTTGATGATATTGTTGTTGCTATAACAAAATAAGCCAAGACTAGGTAATTCTTTAAAAAATAGAGAAATGTGTGGTTCACAGTTATGGTGGCTGGAGGTTCAAAGGCATGATGGTCACAGAGGGGCTTGTAATGTGGTAGGGGGTGAAATGGGCAAGCACATGCAAAAGAGACAAAACACAATTCATAACACCCTGCTACCGTGGTAACTAATCCCATCCCATGAGAATATGCATTTACTGGCTGGGGAAAAGTGTGCATCTCCCTTGACAACCCAATCACTGTGTAGGGATCCAACATTGCAGGACTACCACAATATCAATCAAAGTGCAGCATCAGCTTCAGAGGGTACAGACCATACTTAGATTAAGGTCATCATCTGAGGTTCTTGGTGAGTGTAAATTGGATGTAGGGTTTTAACCCAGAACAGGCAGAATATAGGGAAATACAAACACGCACTATTAAATCAGTTTAACTGATTAAATGGAGTCTCCATGCTCTAATGAGTTAGACTGGAAAACTAGGGTCCCTGGACTTCCTTGGCATTGGAATAAAAGAAGACATATAGGGAAGGACCTTGGGACTCTGGTCCAATAGTTGATATATCCCTGTTCCCTTCCACTGAGAAAGACTTATAAGAACTGCCTTCAGCATGTATTGGAAAATGCCATGAGCCCTGTTGTGCTTTGCTTTGGAAACTGTCTCACCATCGCATCCCTGGCTAGCAGAGAACTTGTGACTTGTTATGTAGACAAAGTTAGCCTCAAACTCTCTGTATACATCTGCTGGCCTCTGTGTCCTAAGAGCTGAGACTAAAGGCGTTTGACACCATAGGTCGTGGTTTGACCAATCAAGGGGCTGCGTGACTTAGAACAAAAGCAGTCTCAGACTTACTCACGCTAGACTCAAGTGTAAAAAAAAAGTAACTGCAGAACTTCCTATAACTGACCCACAGTCTTTGAATGTCCCCTAACGCCCACACTGATGACTAACAGAGGTGCCAGTGGACTAAAGTTTGGTCTAGCTAGTGGACTTGGGTTATTCCAGTACACTCTGTCTTTGCAGGTGATTCAGTTTTTCCAGGTGATACTACACTTTCCTGTCCTTCTCCAAGAGGAGGTCTGTCTGTGGAGAGGTTCCAGAACTTTGGTCACTAGGGGAGAGAAAGGTCCTTTGAGTTGTACTAGTCCATAGCTATGAGCCTGCTGGCATTTGTAGGTTAGCTGCCCTGGGTGTGAGCTCAGGCTATATGGAGAAAGCTCATTGCTGAGGTATCTCTGGAATACTATGGTCTCTTTTCCCCTGACTTGTATAGGGCAAAATGTCCTCCTTGATGACTCAAGCCCATCCTGAATCCTTGAACTCTGGACTTTCTGGAATCTAGTAGATCTTCTTTCCAGGTTTAGCTGGCAAGGAACCTAGAATGTACCCTGTGTGGCCATATTTTTCCACAAGATCAGGGAATGGGTACTAGCAGATCTCTCAATCTACTGGCCTGGGACTTTAGTTGTTCTATTCTGAATTCTTCATCCAATCCTTAGTTATATCCTCTGGACCAGGACAGGAAGCAGAGGATGATGGGAAAGTGATAGTGATGGGCTCCAACTCGTGATGGCTCAGCTTACACTTTTCGGCCTTAGGATAGTACAAAAGCAAAGCACATTTAAACACCCCATCGCCAGCTTTGACTTTTGTTCTTGTGCTGGGATAGCAGCATGCTATATGATACTCTAGTGATGATGGAGGCCAGTGTCAGCCAGTTGCATCCCAGTCACCAAGCCATCCAAGAGAAGACAAATGAGGCAACAGAAGACTGCTTTTAAGGATTTACTAGCTTAGGAATGATCAAAGCATTGTTGACTTACATGGGTTTTCTTCCTATGGCATTTCCAACGTAGGGAGAATTCATTGCGATATGATCCCATGGTAAGTCAAGGAGTATCTGCATGGCTGTACTGCCCTGACACACTCAGTTCCCCGGGAAAACGGGATGAGAATGATGTTCCCTCCATAGCAAAGGCTCATATGTAAAACTCTGGGCAGTCCATGATATTGGAGATGGAGTGTGAATAAAACATGGTAGAGGAGAACCAGATCACACATGAAGCATTACATGCCAGAACAGAACAGTCCTATCCAGCGAGCTTCCTAAATAATGAATATCCTTTGAGTGGGCTCATCCAACATGGCTGCCATTAACACATGCATCTCTCAAGAATTTGAAACATGACTGGTGCCTCTACAGAGCTGAAGTTCTAATTTAATTTTAATCACTTACAGTTTAATTTAAATAACACTTGGGACCTCATGGTGCTTATATAGTAGTTTCAATACTGAACAGTACAACGCTCTTATCTTTTATGGGAAACTTCTGATGGTCTGATTTATGGGCTCCTTTTCAGGTTGATTTTTTTTAAATATAAAATATGTGGGGTTATAGCATGAATGTATTCATTTGATATAAACTACTCAGTTCGTTTTTATGGAGCAATACTCTGTATGCTTTGTGTGTTTCCTTATTCATTTTGTGATGGTTAGTTTTGAACTTAGGGCCTTGTATGTACTAGGCAGGTGCTGTACCCCTGAGCTACCAGGCAACCTTATACTATTTAATTAATACAGTATATGTCAATTTGGCAGCATGATAATAACTATTATACTTTTGAAGTAATGGTGAACAAAAATAATGTTCAGAGTATCTGGTAGGATGTAATATGGTATGAGACTACCTCACATATATTGATGTTAAAGTTGTGTATACCACTAATGTTAGTATGGTTTGGGTTAAGTTAAAATTTAGTTAAAATAAATATCCAACCATTTTCCTTGAATTTATATACTTTCTGAACTCTTTTACAGACTTTTTGAGGATTTTTTTGTCTTTTTTTTTTTAAGCTGTGCTCTAGATTTATGTGAAGAAGACAGGTTGACAAGGTTAATTCACACAAGAAAAGAAATATTTGTGGAATTCCCACTCCATGTCAGATATTAGGCTAGACCTTAGGCAACAGTTTTGAATAAGGGAGACAAGACTGGATAATCCCACAAGCACATATATCTCAGTGGAAGAGCAAGACATTGGATGAAGTAGCTGCGAATCTCAGACTGCTGCAAATGCTGTGGAGAAAACAGTAGAGAGCTGATGGAGATGGACTCAGAGGCAAAGTGGCTGCTTTAGATTGGGCAAGTAGCAACGTCTAACAGAAATGACATTTAAGTTGAGGCTAGCTTGGAAAAAGAAGCCAGACACACAGGGTGTGAGGGCTCGCCCACAGCTAAAGGTGCCAAAGTCACAAGGGGTGGGTGTGACAAGGCAGCAGAGTCACAGAAAGAACACTGAAGAGAGGTGGGCGTACCCAAGTCAGCCGTAGCCCTGGGTTTATGAGCTGTTTTTCAGAAGGGCAGGGAATTCATATTTTATTTGAAGTTCACCTGTAGTAAAAGAAAGGTTGTGATCCTTTCAGAATAGATTATGTAGGGAAAGTGGGAGCAGGAAGCTTCATGCAGGCAGCTATGGTTGTTACGTAGTATGGTAAGCAGACAGAGAAAAGCGAGTGACTTAGGACAAGTCACAATAGGATGCATGGAATCTCAGGGTGATGTGGAGAAAAGTCACTTACTTAGATGAAAGAATGACAATGAGAGGTGGATTTGGGGGCTGTCTTAGTTAGGGTTCTATTGCTGTGGAGAGACACCACGACGAAGGCAACTCTTATAAAGAACATTTAATTGGGGCTGGCTTACAGGTTCAGAAGTTCAGTCCATTACCATCATGGCAGGAAGCATGGCAGTGTCCAGACAGACAGAAGGCCAGAGTTCTAGACCTTGAGCTGAAGGCAACCAGGAGAGACTATCTTCTGCAGACAGCCAGGAGGAGGGTCTCTTCCACAGTGAGTAGAGCTTGAGCATAGGACCTCAAAGCCCGCTCCATAGTAACATACTTCTTCCACCAAGGCCACACCTCCTAATAGTAGCACTTCCCATGGGCCAAGAGTACTCAAACCACCACAGGGGCAAAGTCAAGATTCTGGTTTTGAGTATCATAATAGAGAAGCTCAGCTACAGGGGTCTGAAGCTCTGCGGTAGGAGTAAGGCTTGTGCCGTACATGTCAATCATCTACATTTGTGGATGTAGATGTCTCACTTGCCATGTTGTGTCATTGCCACGGAAATGGCTTTTTATCAGCATGCTGGAGACGAAGACCAGTGAGTGTAAGAACAAAAATGATGAGGTGTGAGCCCTAGGGGAATTCAATGTTTGGGACTGACCACTGAGGATTTATCATGCACCTGTTTTAGCCTAAACCTTCAGGTTGGTGTGTGTTTCCAATGGCAGGACAAAAGCCCTCCAGTTCCAAGCAACTGCTCTACAGATCTTGGAAATTGTCAATGGTTGAGATGATGACCCACACAGACCTCCTGTCTGCAAGCATTCATTACCAAACATTTCAGTCACCATTACCACAAACATGCTTCTTTTTTGGTGAGTTCAGACTCCTTTAATCTCCTCCTTATATTTGAACATTATCCCCAACTTGTGAGTCCTATCTTCCTTTGTAGATTTCCAGGAATTCATCTTATAGGATAATCTGGGCTCTTATTTATCAGAATCTGTTGTCCACACCTGGCTTGACAGCCTTTCTGGAAGGGTCTGAGAACCACTTATCCTTTAGCCAATTCTTTTGGTGTACATCCAGTGTTGATGTATGAGTTTCCCAGGAAACACCCCCAGACAGAGATCTGTGTGTAAGAGGATTTTTTGGAGGGGTTCCCTTCGGATGTGAAAGCAAAGAAAGCAGGGCAGGGCAAAGGGAGGAGCTGAATTGTAAAACAGTCCAGGAGACCCCTCACCTGATCACACAGGAGCTCTCAAGCTTGGGGCCCTTCAGAGTTGCCCTGAATGTACTAACAGGGGTTCAGAACATTTCATTTTTGTCTTAGTTACTTTATCTGTTTCTATGACAAAAGCAACTTAAGAGAGAAAACATGTGTTTTGGCTCACAGTTCGTGCACTCCATCTCTAGGGAAATGTCCTGGACGCTCAAGGCGGTGGTTACATTGTATCTGCCATCCCAGAACAGAGAGCAATGAGTGTTCAACTCACTTTCTTTCTTTCTTTTTTATATTTATTTATTTATTTATTTATTTATTTATTTATTTATTTTCAATTCACTTTCTCTTCTTTATTCAGCCCAGGAGCCAAGTACATAGAATGGTGCTGCCCAAATTGGGTCTTTCCACCTCGCTTGATAAGCAGATTAATCGCTCACAGGTTTGATCAGTATCTAACCTAATTTATATAACCCTGGAAGTCTGTCTTCGGGTGATCCCATCAAATTGCTAATCAATATTAACCATCACTTCACTCTTAGTTCTTAAACACAGACTGACTCAAAGAAGATAGTATCCTTGGACAAAGTAACTTCCTTAGGCAGAGAGCAATTCCTGGTCAGGGATGCAATTAAAAGCAATCAGCCATTGGCATTCCTGGTCTATTAAAAAAAAAGCATTGCAGTTTGTAGTCTATGTATTCACTGGATTCTAATAAACAGTATAATCCAGTACACAGTTTGAGTAAGAGACTGAGGCTCAGAAATATTAAACAAACTAGCATAAAAGGAGTAGAGATGAGACTCCAGCCCTAGTCTACCACTCCAGATCTTATTTCTTTGTACCGGATTGGAGTATTGCAACATTTCTGCATAAGCAAGTTAACCAAGAGCCTGGATTGCACCTGCCAGTTGTATCTGTTCTCTTTTACTCCCCCCTTTCTTCTTTTACATGTGTTGATATGTATGCTTATGTGTGCACATGTTCACAAACATGTGTTTGCATGCCAGAGGTTGACAATAGATGTCTTCCTCTGTCTCTTCCCTCCTGGAGCTTGACAATTTGTCCAGACTGCCTGGCCAGAAGCCCTGGGCATTCTTTTGTTTCTGCTTCACTGGTTTTGGGGTTACAGATCTTTGATGCTCCCTGGACATCTTACGTGGGTGTTGAAGATTGAACTAGAGACCAAAGGCTTGCACAGTAAACACTTTACCAGCTGAGCCATCTTCCCACCCCTGGGTCTGCCAGTTTTAAAATTTTGAGTCACCTCAGCCCATCAGATTAAGCTAGAATCTGGGATTGTGAAGTTCATCTGGAGAAGCCATATGTGAGAAGGGAGTAGGGCAGGTTGTGCACCAAGTAGTGTGTGGAGCCTGGTGCCAGGCATTACTTGTGTCAGTCACTTCTCTTGTTGCCTCGACAAAACACCCAAAAGAGGAGCTTAAGGGAGGGAAGGGTGACTTTAGTTCACAGTGAGAGTCCAGCCCATCACGGTGGGGAAGGCACGGGGCTGCAGGAGCTTGAGGTAACTGGTCACATTGCATCTGCAGTCAGGAAGCAGAGAGAGACCAATGATGGATATCAACTCCATTTTTACTGTTCTGGTCATTCAGTTTGGATCTCTGGTCCATGGTGTAAACCACCCACATTTAAATGTGGGTCTTCTGTCTTAATATAATTAACGTAATCTGGATACTCTCTTCACAGAGATGCCCAGAAATCAGTCTCCTAGGTGATTCTGGATCCTATAAAGTTGACAGCTAATAATATTAACCACAGCCACTGCCTTCAGAAGGTACCTGTTACTGCCCTCAATCAAGCTCCCATGGAGGATCTGGAAAGGCAGCCAGAGTTCTATCAGTAAAATATATCAGTATTGGTGATGCTGGAAACATAAAAGAGAGGTGGGACTTTTCCTACAGCTGTGCAGTGGACAAGCGAGAGCCAACAAAAGCAGGCAGCAGCTGCAGTGCACACTCTAATCCCTGGTCACCAGCATCAGTCAGCAGTGGCACTAGCAGCAGGTGCTCTGACCTCCAGCTGGCAGCTGTCCCAATTGACCTTGAAACCAACAGATTTCCATTCCGCCAGCTCTTCCAAACACTCAGTAAGTCCTGTATTTCCTGGATTCGTCTTTCTGATGGAAACACTTGGAATGGCTTTATTTTTCCTGTGCTGAATGTGACACAGAACCCCAGCATGAGGCTAGTCAGGGCTTGCCCTACTTTCTGTGCACACACATGAAATAACTGGGGAGAAGATGTTTTCCTCCCAGAGTGTAATATGGTAATAAATACAAAACAAACCATGTCCCTAATTGCTGAGATCAATCTCCAGGGAAACAAGCACCTCTGTTTCAAGCAGGTGAGCTTGAAGCCTCTTCTTGGTGTATGGGTTGTAATGGCCTCATTTTGGTGTATGGGTTGTAATGGTCCTCATCTTGGTGTATGGGTTGTAATGGTCCTCATCTTGGTGTATGAGTTGTAATGCCCTCATCTTGGTGTATGAGTCGTAATGGCCAGCCTGTACAACCACAGTGGTTCCAGTGTAGTCATATTCTGTGCCTCTTTTAGCCAACATCTTAGTGTCACTGAGAGATACACATGAAATCTTATCAGATTATTCTTTCCCACTGTACTGATAAGATATATGTTTTTCTAGTGATGGAGATGCATGGCAGTTCACAGCTATGGACCATTAGCCAAATGCCAGACAAAGTCGGAGACACCAAAAGCATTGTAAACAAATGAAGAACACACTATAGAGACTAGCATCCATGCTTCCAAGAAATGCTAGAAAAGCAGTGGACTTTTATAAATCAAGTCCCTTGGGTTTGTAGCAAAAAAAAAAAAAAAAAAAAAAAAAGACATTGGCTTGCTAAAGTGTGGGAAAAACGTTTTTAAAAAGATGTTTGTATTTTTTTTCTTTCTTTTTAGAAGTGTATTAAATTTTATACTATGATATTACCATGAGACTTTTGGGAGATGGGATGAAAATTTATACCTCAAAGTGATGTGTTTGTGTTTTAAGTTGGCGAGGAGTAGATGGTGCTAGCTAGCTTAAATGTAAACTTGACACAACCTAACATTCACCTGGGAAAAAAGTCTTAATGAGGAATTGTCTAGATCAGGTTGGCTTTGAACATGTTTGTAGCGAGATTGTCTTGATTTTTATTTAACCTGGGAAAACCTAGCCCTTTGAGGGCAGTCCCTTGGCAGGGACTTTTGAACAGTCTAAGAAAGGAGATTGCTATGTGAGAACCAGCAAACAGGATGCATTTATTCTCTTTGCTCTTGACTATGGTTGTGATGTGTCTGTTTTAAACTCTTACATTTAGTTCCCCACAGTGATTGACTGTAACCTGCAATCATAAGCTGAATACTCACCCTCCCACCCCCACCCCCACCCCCAGACTTGTTTCAAACAAAGATGCCATTTATAGAGAAGGCTCAAACTGGAAAACCTACCCACAAACACAGAATCCGCCACCCAGAAGATGCTATGAAGCCTTCAGTTAAACGATACACAAAGGAAGACAGGATTAAGGAGACATGAAAGCACCCTCACTGTAACAAGACTCACTACAGTGCCTACCTTCTGCTTCGTGAGTCCGACGTTCTAGGCAACAGCTGGTCCTACTTTAGGGTTGTGGGTACAGTGAGTTCTAGTAAATCTTGTGTAATGGATGCATTCATGTGCTCCATCTTTTTAACAGTCTTCTTAATTAGGGTGCTGTCCTTTTAGCAAAGCATTTACACAGTTACTTTATTGCATTTGAATTCAACATTAACTTCAATAGACTTAATATAATTTTATGAGTTTTTTTTTTTAAAAAAATTGCTGTACAGTGAAGGGAATTTATTTTATCATTATAATGGAGTTATTCTAATGGACACTTAATAGCTGTTGGTGCAGAAGCCTACAAAATGCTATTAAGAAGGTAAGATTGTCCACATGTGGTAGATGGTTGTGGTTTTGCTGGTCTTGCCTTTATTGGTACAGCCTGATTCTGAGAGCTTTAATTTTCTTATCTGTGAGATGAGACCAGGATCTTCCTTGCCTCGAAGCTATTGTGGACACCAAGTAAAACATCCTCCATGAAAGGGCTTTACAAAGCATCTAAAACTGTGTGCTTCTGGGATTTTCTCTTCATGTAGAAGCCCCAGTCCTCTTACCTGCCTGGGAATAGTACTGGTGTGTGAATTTTAGAGACAGAGGAATAGACTGACTTTTGGGGATGTGTGGATGATGAAGAAGATAGTTCAGGAGGCTTTGCATGGAGCATATACAGAGTTGAGCACCCCAGGTATTGGGGAATGAGAGAGGATGACCAGGAGCAACAGAGGACAGTGATGGGGTTACTCAGACCTGTGCTATGGGCACATGCTGACATCCCACCTGTACCTCCTATTCATTATACCAAGTTGTCTTCCGGGCCTCTGCCCAATCAGTCTCATCTGAAACCTCATGTTACTCACTTTAGAGCTCAAAGAAACAATTCTTCTCTTTCAGCACACCATTGTTTGGGAATATCATCTTTGCTCTGGAGTGCTAGGATTTCATTTTTTTGGGGGGGTCAAGTACATGAATAACCCTTTGAACATGGGTGAACTGGACCTTGACTGACACCAGGTTTCCCCTGCCTACATACCTGTCATCAGTCTTCTTTATCATTGTGTTTCATAACACCTTAAGAGCATTAGTCACGGGCAAGGGAGTTAGCTCAGTGGGAAAAAGAGCTTACTATAGCAACCCAAAAGATCTGACTTCCAATCCCTGGTATGTCCGAAAAGTTGATATGGTAGCATACATCTGTAAACCCGGTGTTCCTATAGCTACATGGGAGACGGAGACAGGAGAATTGCTATGAAGCTTATGGCTTGGAGTATGACACAATGGCATAAACAATAAGAGAAACCCTTCCTCACACAAGGTACAAGGTCAGAACCAATTCCCAAAAGTTGTCCTCTTGGGCTGGCAAAATGACTCAGATGGTAAAGGTGCTTGACGCCCAGCCTGGCAACGTGAGTTCAATCCCTACACCTCATATGGTAGAAAGGGAAACACGGCCTAAGAAAATATATCTTCTGACCTCCACATGTGTGCTACATATGCCACATACATGTAGATTTTTACACACAAACATACACATGTGCAAAGTAAATAATGGTTAGAGAAGAAAAGCTCTTTCCTGAGTTCCCAAACCCACACACCATATACATACACATTCCAAAGCAATAATAATATTTAAGATCATGGAGGGAATGTAGTAGGCTATGTGCATAACACGTATGAAACTCTGGGTTCCATCCCATGTACAAAAAAATCATGACAATTGATGCAAAGTTGTATTGTATTTTAAAGTATATAGGCTTGGAGGTCATAGCTGTAGGGCAAAGAGACAGAAAATGTAGGTTTGAAGCAGATGGTCGCGTGTGTTACCCAGTAACACATAGTCACTGGGTAAGTTTGAACAAGTTTTACTCTATCTGCTGGGGTCTCAGTTTGCCAAGGTCTTAAAAATGGAGATAACATCTACTTCCCAAGGCAAAACATCAAAGATTAAAGATAATGCAGAATGAAAAAGCTTTAGCAAGATTCATGGCAGGGCCTTACTGTATTGATTTCATCTTACAGATATGGACACATGTCCTTATTTATTGCCATCTCATTGATACTAGAACACGTGACCACACTCTTAGCTCACACACTGGTTGACAAACGTCGTCTTAGCAGTAGGTCGAGGGGGGTTGGGAGACATTCTTTGTTTTTCTGGCTTTCTTTCCCCCCTCGATAACATTGCCATTTAGTTTAATAGTGGTCATGCCCTTCTTGGCTGACCTCTCCATTAAAGATCAAAACAGAGTCATGTGCCAATTTTAACTCCGTCTAACTGATGTCTGGACATTGAAGCTTTTATACACCCAAATATGACCTTGAGAATCCACATCACAGGAAGGGTGAAGTGAAATCTGGTCTGGTTTTGCACTTTTGTGTGACCAAAGGGAGTGTGCACTGACTAGAGTTAAGTGTGGAGGCCAAGTGCTTTTCCACACTGATCTTCCCCACTCAGAAGGCAGTTTGCCAGGATGAGCCAATGCTGCACCTGAAGGGATTTTCTTCAATGCAGCTCAAGGTTGAGGAGTGTTCAACTCAAAAGAGAAAACCTTGTGAGAGCCTACATTGTTTGGGATGAAATCAGCCACTATGTAGGTGCCTGGAGGAAAGAAACAGCATCACACTCTTCCTCAGCCATGTTCTGACTGAGAATTGCTTGAGAGGTAAAAGAACAGATTGAGGCAGAGTCAAGACACCATCTTTATTATTGGTAATGTTATTATTAAGTATGTCCAGAATATGGCTTCTGGACACATTATGTACACCTGTAGTCTCTGACTTGGAAAGCTGAAGACAACGGATTACTTGAGCACTCCCTCCCTGCTCTCCTCCACTCGGAAGTTCAAAATCAGCCTCAGCAACATAGTGGGAGCTTCCCCTCCCCCACCTCAAAAGGAGGAGAAGGAAGAGGGAGGAGATAAAGGAAGAGAGGAGGAGGAAGGTGAAGAGGCAGCTGACAGCTATGGGTGGCTTCCTCTTGTATCTTACGTGTCCAAGCAAGTAGATCGGGCCACATTCAGCCAGGACTTTCCTGCTGTTTTTTTTTTTTTTTTCCACATGTGTTAAAGATGTACAGGGACCTCTGTTCTCTGCAGGTAAACAAGTCCCCAAGAAAGAGGAAAGAGTGAAGAGACAAACTTGGGGATTCAAACTCAGGGGTGTATGCCCACAAGCCTCCTTTTAAATTCACCCTGAGGAGAAACCAAGGATAGCAGGCTGAAAGTAACAACAAAAAGAATGTCATGTTCGTGAAAAGTCCCTTCTCACAGAAGGGACCATCGGCTCCTGCAATTCTAGAAGGAATAAGATCAACCTTTCCTTCTTGAAAGTGAATTTCACTTGAACAGTTAACTCTGGAAGTCCACAGCTCATCGTGTTTGTTCTTCTTAAAGCTGACAACTGGGATAGAACATCCATATTTTAAGAATACTTGTAGATTGCAAAATATTTGGCTGCCGCATGCTTCCGTTCCCTTGTTACAAAGCATTGTCCTCCGGGCTATCTACAGCGTTCATTATAAATCCATCTATCAGCTCCAGCCTCGCAAGACAGCAGTGGAGGAGCGGTTGGAAATGGAAAGGTTAAGCAACGGCTGACAGCTGATCTCCAGATCAGTGGCAATGCTGTGAAGTGTAGCAAGATGGCTTCCCCCATCCCCGACCCAAGATGGCTCCCCCCCCCCCCCCCCCGACCCAAGATGGCTTCCCCCACCCCCCTATCCCAGCCTGGATTGTTTCTTAGTGTTCCTGGTTCTGCTGGCAGGAGTCCTACTGAATTCAGGAAAACCATATGAAATCCCTCCTGGGTGTTGCCAAAATAAATTGTTAATCATATCAGATGTAGCACTGAAGAGTATTTATCACTGTCACTGTTCTGTTTTGTAACTGCTCTCTCTTGCTTCGTTCAGGATGAGAGGAGTAGAAGCCCCGGCTGTACATGCCACGTCTTGTTATCTGCCAGAGAGGAGAGAACAGGGGCTTGGGGGCCAGACAGGGTTCATGGGGTCAGCAGGAGGGCACCCCAATACTAACAAAAGATGTCTCTGTTGTCCGATTTTTAAATAGCCTCTGGAGATGTTAACCGTCTGGAGTCATTTCGAGCCTGGAGTGTGAGCCCCTCACAGAGGTTGGGCTGGACAATGTACAGAGGGACACAGAAGTTTGTACCTGTGGGTTTCAATGTGGTTTCGTCGGCTGCAGAACTTACATGAGAAGACTGCGATTGTTTCCAGTACCTGGTTTAATTATGTGGAGCCACGCATACCCAGGCAGTTATGGGACTGATAGTGATCACTTGCAGGAGAAAGAAAGAAAGAAAGAAATTGATCATAAGCAAGAATGTGATGACCCAGATTTTCTTAGTGGGAAAAAAAGATGTCAATGGATCCAGAATAGACAAAATATGTCCTGGGGTGAGTCCCACTGGCATGGCTAAACAGACTGAAAAGAAACAAGGAGGTATTTAAACATAATTGTCGTCGTCACTGCCGCTGCCACCACCCCCATCATCATCATCACCACCATCACCATCATCATCATCATCATCTAGGGTAGACAGGTTCATGTGAAGGCTCTTATTTGTTTGGGTTAGCATGTATGCACTGGTCTTTGAGTGCCGTGGTGCACATGTGGAGGTCAGGGAACAATTTTTAGCTCTTGCCTTCAACGTGGGTTCAATACATGTCAGATCATCACGGCAAGCACTCATTTTACCTACTGAGATGCGGACTGATATGCAGAAACCAACTCTATATTTACGTAAACTTCAACTGCTTTCCAAAATAAAGCATGGATTCTTAAGGCATGTCAGGGCCAGCGAGATGGTTAAAAGTGCCTCCAAGCCAGACATGAGATCCAGCTCCAGGACCCACATGCTAGAAGAAGATAGCTGATGTCAGGTTTTCCTTTGACCTCTCCACACGTGCCATGGTAAGTGCTTGCCCACAGTCATGTACACAGGTGTGCACACATAGCAATAAATAATACAGAAGAAAAATCTTTTTATAATTGAAAAGCAGATAGGTCCTGGTGGCTCTCCTGTCATCCCCACGACCTCTATGGCTGGGTGTACATGCTTACTTCAAGCTTAGTGATGCCACTGTATCCCCCAAGCTTTGTCTTCCATGACTCATTTCAGCAGTGACTACTGCAGCCTGACTGGTTCCGGCCCGAGTGTCTTCCTGCTCGAAAGGTGAGAAGACATCTAACCTGAGCAGAGACTGGGAAACCAAGACAGCCAAGGAACTGTCAAGCCAGGACAGACATCCCAGGCCTGTTGGCACATCTGAGGGCTGGAGATGTGGTACCTGGAGAGAGGCTTAGCTGAGTTCTACGGAGCCTAGAGGGAAATGGGTCCCAGCAAGCAGTGTGGGTATCCTGTGCTGGACTGTTAACCTGAACTTTCTGCATATGGAATTTTAATCCACAAGCTTCAGGTTTGCCAGCTTGTGGATTAAAATTCCATTGAGTGTCTTGTGAGGTGCACATTTCTTAAGGAAGTTGATTCTAGTTTCCTTCTCTCTTGGCGGGTTAAAAGACAGAAGGAAAGCAATTTGGGAAGGAAAGACTTGATTTAGCGTACACTTGCATATCATAGTCCATCAATGCAGGAAGTGAAGGAAGACAGGAACTCAACACAGGAACCTGGAAGCAAAACTGAAGTAGAGTCCCTGGAGGAATATTGTGTGCTAGCATGCTTCCATGGCTTCCTTAGCTTGCATTCTTATACACCTGGCCTGGGCTGGGACCACCCACAGTGGGCTGGGCCATGCCATGTCAATTATTAATCAAGAAAATCCCACCTGGACTTGCCCACAAGCCAACCTGTTGGAGGCGAATTCTCAACGGAGGCTCCTTCTTCATAAGTGACTACAGTCTGTGTCACATTGACAAAGACTAACATAAAGTTGAAAACAATTATAAAGTCAACTATAATACAGGCAATGCCTTATTATCATCAAGTTCTATATAATCTTCAAGCATGTCAGAGATGAAAGAACATTCACATATATATTCTATATATTAGTGATACAAACCTGTAATCTCAGAACCTGAAAGGCAGAGGCACAGAGACTGTCACAATGTCAGGGCCAGCCTGGGCTACATAGTAAATTTCTGGCTATCCTGGGCTATAGAGTAAGATACTGCCTCAACCTTCTTTTCCAGAAACATTCTTATATCAACTGAAGCTCTACACAATGGCTGTGCTGGGTATAATAGCTACACTTCAAATGAGTGTGTGTTCTTACTTACACTTTAATAAAGGTTATATTTTACATGTGTGTGAATCTGTACGGCTCTGAGTAACTCAGCTGGCTCTGGCCTGCAGCCGTATCCATTGCTCATTTTCTAAGCAAGTCCATCATGCACCAGTGTTCTTGCTGCTCATCCTAGGTTCTAATCTTTCTCCTTCCTCCGTGGTAGAATGTAGTGGTAAATATTTAAAAGTCTGCTCTATGTTCCCAGCAGGTGTGCGAGCATCTCTGCACCCTCCTAAGAGCTCTGGATTCATAAATGAAAGACCTGCACACACAACCTTTATATTTCAATTTGCTTTAGCTAATTCAGTGACTGGGCCACTTCCAAACCTCCCTGTAGCTAGCACACACTCCCCTCTGGTATTCCTGAGTTAACATTTTCTAAATCTATATTTTGTCTTTGCTGCCCTGTTTCCTTCTGGGCAGCCCTCCCATGGGGCTGCTTTCACTTTGCACCTACATTTCAGCTATCTCACCCTCCTGCATTGTGGTCCATCCTATGCCTCTCTCATGGCAGACTCCCCTCTTCTCTGGGGTCTTGTATTTTCTTGTTCAGGAATCCTAAAAGTCCCACTTCTATTACTCTGCACAGCCATTGGCTGCTGGCTTTTTATTGACCAGTCCAAAAAAAAAAAAAAAAAAAAAAAAAACAACTGTTGGCAGGGTCCTGCAGTGCAAATTCCCATGTGTGATGGCTATTCCTGGTTGTCAACTTGACTATATCTGGAATGAACTACAATCCAGAATTGGAGGGCTCACTTGTGATCCAGATCTTGAGGCTGGGAGACACAAGTTTCTGACCTGGATCTTGGCATGGAGATCTTGAGACACAGTGTCTATGAAAAGACAAGGTAGTACATGCCTTGAATCCCAGGAGACTAAGGCAAGGAGATCTCTGAGTTCAAGGTCAGCCTGGGACAGAAACAAGTCTCAGATCCAGGTGTGGTGGTACACACCTTTAATCTGGGCCACACCTTCTGCTAGAGACCTACAAAAGGACATTGGAAGAAGGAAGATTCACTTTTCTTCACCTGCTTGCATTTACTTGCCAGCACATCTGTTGGAATCTACTATCCTGTGGGTCTGAGCAACTACTAGATCCTTGGACTTTTCATTCACAGCTGACCATTGTTGGGAAGTTGGACTACAGACTGTAAGTCATCATAACCAATTCCCTTACTATATAGAGACTATCCCTAAGTTCTGTGACTCTAAAGAACCATGACTAACACACCATGTAAGCACAAATTAAATCCCCAACAGTAGAAAGTCTGATAGAAGAAATAAAAATCAGCCTACAGTTTTCTTCTGGCCATTATAATTATTCATTTTCTTACAAATTTTCATGAAATAGTGTTGTCATAAATGCATTGAGTATATTATGAGGTTCTAGATTTTACAATGAAGCATTTCTATAATGCAAATGCAAAATGTGAGCAAATATTGTTCACGTGTTCACCTGTCGGTGAACAAATGAATGGCTAAACTCTGCCTTGTCATACACAGAAGTTAGGTTTGTGAAATGCCTACAAAACCCACAAAATGCAAGCAAACTACCAAATCTAGAGGAAACAGAAATAAGGTTGCAGACCTTGAGGAAGAAGAGAGTCTGCCTGCTGCAGTTTCCAATGGTGACATTAGCTTTTTCTTTGGAAAAACAAAAAGAAAAAAGAAAGAAAGAAAGAAAGAAAGAAAGAAAGAAGGAAGGAAGGAAAAAATACACATAGGGTAACATGCACACCAAACCTGGCATGATTAGTGTAGCATGACATGGCAGATGGAAAACTGACCAGAAACATTCAGCAAACATTTCCTTAAGCAGCATCATTTATAATCAGTGATAAATAATAGTTACAGTTAATGATAGGTTAATTGATAACTAATGACTGCACAATGGGGTAGATGTCGCTAGTGGTTCATACAGGAATGAAGAATGAGGCTGGAGAATTTCTTATATGACTAAAAGAAATTTTTATATAATTTATTTGCTTGTTAAAATGAATCATGGGTAGTAAATTCTCTTCCTGCATTCCATTTCCTTATAAATATGGCTTAGGCTTACAGCTTACATTTAAATCTACAGATCTTGGATCCAGTTCTGTTTTAAGTTGTAAAGTTTAGGTCATAGTTGCACCTATTTATTAAACTTTGGTGTTGGCTTTGAATGTTCAATGGTTTCAGCAGTATTTTGAAGAAAAAAAAATTAGAAAATTATGTTTCTATGTCAGTAAAGCTCCTTGTGGGCAATTTTTGGTAAATAAGATGACCTACTCATGGCCATTTCTGCAGGTCTTGCTACTACCATATTTCAGCAGATGAAAAGGAGAGCTATGTTATATATTATTTAATTTTGTTTGCTTGTATGTGTCCCTTCCCATGTTTGTGAATGAGTCTATCAGTGTGCATGCATGTGTGAGCTTATGTGTGTAGAGGCCCAAAGTTGATATCCAGTGTCTTCCTTTGTGGGGAGCCAACAGAAGGCGGCTATCATCCTTGCAGTCATCTTGAACCATATACCCTGACAAGAGACTTGTTTACAATAGCCTACAACAACTGAACACACTCTGATGACATCTTGTTTTAGATACCCAGGATCTTCTCTTGGGTGTGTGAGACTTAAAGATGTGTGAAGAGGGCGTAACTTAGAGATCATATTTAGAGACAAGATTTAAAAGTGTGATTTAAGGGCATGACTTAAAGGCATGGCTTAGAAGTGAGACATATAAAAGGGAGAGGCAGACAGAAGAAATTATTAGACACTGAGACTTGGAAGGAGAACTAGGAATTAGACACTCGAACTTGGATGAGACTAGAACTTGGAACTGGAAACTTGGAACTTGGAGGCACTAAAGACTAGGAACTCAAGACTTGGGACTTGGACTAGGAAGAGAGACTGAAGAATAAATGTGATTGAATCACACTCTGTCTGGTCTCCATTCTTCGAGTCTGTCCTCTCTCTCTTGCTGAACCCTGAACTGCAGACTGGAGCAGCCTGGGGCAGTGTGGGCTCTAACAATTTAGCCCCAAAGGCTTTTGGCAGTGTGGGTTCCAACATTGATAGAGCGGTCCCCAACATTTTGGCCCCCAAGCGTGGGGCAGTGTGGTTCTCAACATTCCTTGATCTCTCTTCTGCTTTATTTATTGAGGCAGGGTCTCTAGAAGAGCTTAAACCTGTCTGGCTAACCATCTTGTCTGGGAATCCCTGGTCCCTGCCTCCTGAGTGCCAGGGTTGATGATAAGTGGCTATCACACCAGTTTTACGTAGAACCCAAATGCTGGTTCCCAGGCTTACACAGCAAGCACTTTCTCAGCCCAAATGACTTCCCACCTGTTTTAGTCTGGGATTCTATTGCTGTGAAGAGACATCATGGCCAAGGCAACTCTTATAAAGGCAAACAATTAATTGAAGCTGGCTTACAGTTTCAGAGGTTCAGTTCATTATCATCATGGATGGGAGCATGGCATGGTAGACATGGTGCTGAAGAAGGAACTGAAAATTCTAAATCTTGATCCAAAGGTATCTAGAAGGAGACTCTCTTCCACAGACAACCAAGAGGAGACTCTCTTCTACATTGGGTGTAACCTGAATATAGGAGCTTCAAAACCCATCCCCACAGTGACATACTTCCTCCAACAAGGCTGCACCTACTCCAAGAAGGCCACACCTCCTAATAGTGCCACTCCCTGGGCCAAACATATTTATATCACTACATTCCACACCCTAGCCTCATAGGCTTGTTTGAACATAAGAGTCTATGAGCCTGATCAATAAAAACATAACTCAAATGATATAGATACAAGCTGCATGCCTAGATTGGGCAGAATTACCCCTACACTACTCTATTCCCCATTTATAAGATCCCTATAACTTGTGGTTTTTCCAGGCTATGTGCTTTTCCTCCATTGTCCTTCCACCTTCCTCTTCATCATCCTCCTCCTCTCTCTCCCAAACTCTTCGCTCCACCTCCCCTTCTACTGCCCAATCTTTGGCTGTAGTCTTTAGTCTACAAATTAAGGTGGGCAGAAGCTCACAAGTCACCTGTATACTGATTCACTCCTCATCTGCAACCCCTCCCAGGAAAGCAGAATTAGCAACAAAATACAAGACCAGGGCTATCCACAACACTCTAGTAAAGTCTGGTTGACTCCACTCCATTGCTCCTGCTGTTCTTGGTAGTCATGCTGTGGTACTGGTATCTTCACTAGTCTTCCACTGAACTAGGCTTCACAAACTTCTCATAGGCTCTCTTCATTGTGCCAAGCCTCATCTTCTTTGCAGGATCCCTTCAGTTCTGGGCCATCAACTGCAACTGGTCAGGCCTATCACAGCAATACCCCACTCCTTGTACTAAATTCTGTTTTAGTTTGGGTTTCTATTGCTGTGAAGAGACACCATGACCAAGGTAACTCTTATAAAGGTAAAAACATTTAATTGAGGCTGGCTTACAGTTTCAGACATGCCCCTTATCATTATGGCAGAAAGGATGACAGCTTGCAGGCAGACATGGCACTGGAAGATGTGTGAGTTCTACATTTTGTCCCAAAAGCAGTCAATAGGAGACTGGATTTGTTTCATATTGGCTGTACTTGAAGCATTTAAGACCTCAAAGCCCTGCCTCCACAGTGGCAAACTTCCTCAAACAAGCCCATACCTCTTCCAATAGGGTCACACCTCCTATTTTTCCACCCTGTAAGGGCCAAGCAGTCATACATAGGAGTCTATGGGGCTAAACTTATTCAAACCACCACAGTAAGTAACACAGGTCTAGTCACTCACCAGACATCGAGTATGTCAACATTATTCTCATTCTAGAGGTATTTAGAAGTAGAACCTTGGTTTTAGATATGGCTTACATTAGATCCTATTTAACACATTTTACATTATAAAGTAAGATGAGAAATTCTATCCTGAGCCAGCGTCTTGACAGCTTCTGCAATCAAGGAATTGACTATGTAACCCTGGAAAGGGGAAAACGGGAGGGGGGTCCTTATATTTGAGAATTAATGATTTATTGGTTATTTGATTGATCCAAAGCCCCAGCCTAGCTTCCAGAATTGTGACGTTATTATATTAGCTTCCTGAGCTTCCTTAAGAGATTGCTACAAACCTAATGGTATAACACAAAGGAAATTTTGTCTTCTTGTAGTTCCAGGAGCTAGAACTTAAAATGTAGTGTTGCCTGCTCCTTGCCCACCCTTTGGGTTGTGGTACAAATCCTCTTGTCTCTGGCCACTGCAGGTGGCTCCCAGCAATCTGTTTCTATTGTCTCTATGACTTGTAGCTGTACTGCTTTAACCACTGTCTTCAGCTTCAAGTTTCTTGTCCTGCTCTCTCTCTCTCTCTCTCTCTCTCTCTCTCTCTCTCTGTGTGTGTGTGTGTGTGTTTCTGTCTGTCTTCATTGGATTTAGCATCCACCCTAAGCAATCATGACCTCATCATAACTCAGGGCACTACATATATAAAATCCCTCTTTCTGGATAAGGCCATGGTCTAAGATACTGCACATAAATTCTGAACCTGTCTAATCCAATATAGTTAGTTACAGGTCTATTTTCCCACAGTAGTATCAGGGCCTGATTGCTATGTACTGTTTTGCCCTCTGACAATGGCTTCTATCCCTCCTGGTTCCCAGGGGCCTCAAGGTCCAGCCACCATCCAGGGATGAATCTTTGGGAGCCCAGGTCTTCATGGCTGCATGCATTTTTATTTTATTTTATTTTATTTTTTATCGTGGAAATCAGAACACTAGTGAATAATTCTCTGCATGGGGCTATACTTTGCCATTTGGGACATTTCTATTGAGTAATGTAATATTTTCTCTCAGAAAATACATTTCAAGTTCCAAACAGGCAACTTACAAAGTATTTCAGGAACGCTGTTGGCACTGTGTTCCGGGATGCCTGCATTGTTGATGAGACAGCATGTGGAGATGAAGCTGTCATCAGAGCCACAGTGGGAAGCCTGTGTTACTGCTGTCTATCCAGATAATACTGCTTTAATAAATAAGTATCAGCCAATATAAGTTTGTTTTTTTTAATTTTTGGCAGATGCATTTAAGTCCACTTATTAAATTGTATAAGATTGTAACATAAAACTAATTTGAATACTAGTTTTCTTAGTATGGATTCTTCGATGAAGGCTGGGACAAGGTCTCAGGTCAAGAGGGTTTCATTGGAAAGTAATCTCAGAAAGTAGGATTTAGTAGAGAATGAGAGGAAATAGCAGAAAGAAAAACGAAATTGAGGCTTCCCAGCCAAGGTCATGGTCACTGCTGAAGGCAATGGGGCCTGTAATGCTGCAAACTCGGGAAAGTATACAGGAAACTTTCCCTGACTGTCTCTTGAACAGGTGGAGTTTGCATATCTCCTCGTTGCCTCCTGCATGGAGGGGAGGGAAGTGAGCTATCTCATGTTCTCCAGTCTGGGCCCACTTGGAAGTTGATTCAGCAGAACAGTCTTACAACTCAGTGTTAGCACTACCTAAGACTTAACTGTCCAGTAAGCACCCCTTCCTCTGCAGCTACAATCAGATCTGGGCTGAGGGAGGGGACAGACACTAAGTATATCTGTTACATCAGAGTTCGTAACAGAGTTCTTTCTCCCTTTCTTCCTCCCTGTCCTGTGTGTGTGTGTGTGTGTGTGTGTGTGTGTGTGTGAAGCTAGTATGAGTGCCAGTATACATATTATGCAGAGGTGAGAGGAAGGAGTGAGTGCCCTGATCCACCATTCTTCACCCTGTTCCCTTGAGACAATGCCTGTCAGTTACTGAACCTCATGCACAGTTGGCAACCACCCAGCCTCATGCAATCTTTCTCCTCTCTCTACAGCGCCGGGGTAATGGGCACACATGGGCATGCTCAACCTTTTACACAATGCTGGGCATTTGAACTCAGGTCTTCATGCTTGTGCAGCACACACTCTTCTCCCCTGAGCTGTCTCCCTACCTCTGAATCCGTTTTTTAAAATAGATAACATAATCTTCATTTGTGGTCATCATTTACCTTAGTTCTAGTTTCTCACTTCTCCATCTGTTATTCAGTGACTTCTCTTGGACCAATTCATGTTCAATGCTTTGTTTTAATAGTAATAGAATGAGGTGGTCTGGAGAATGAATGTCATAACCCAAAGAGTGACAGCGGCTCAATTTCACT
>JANHMN010000007.1:4253500-4281000 GCA_030674055.1 Rhabdomys pumilio | reverse complement strand
ACACACACACACACACACACACACATACACACACATACATGGAGACAGAGAGAGACAGAGAGACAGAGTGACAGAGCAAGAGCCTGAATATCATTTGTTCCCACTCCCAATCCCAGTTTAGGCCCCAGGCAACCCATCTGCCAACTGTGTCCCGGTGGGTTGTTCCTTCTTCTCATGATGTTCCTCTCTTCAGGTTTCAGGGGAGGGGTGGGCCTAGGCTTTCCTTGCCTCTGAACCCTGGATGGTCCCTTCCTTCTCCCTCTGAATGGACGTGGCATTTGACGTCTAGTCGCTCACTGACATTTATTACCCTGCTGGGTTTAATTGCAAAGCATGTGTCTGGCCTGCAAGGTAGAAGCTCCATCAAGTGTGTGGAGCACGGCCTTTCCACCTTTCATTCCTTTAGTTTTGACTCAAAATGTTCAGGCCCCTGTGAATACTTTTGGAGTAAGTAAACCAAACCCAATGACCTGGAAGCTCTAGCAAACTAATTTCCAGCATTTTTTTTTTTTTTTTTGGCCCTGCCTTTTTACAGCTGCCCTATGTTGCTGAGTTCCAAGCCCTTGGATGGCAGAGTGTGCCTGTGGTGCCCTCATTTGTAGGCTGTTTTCCATCTCTGACCTTGATTGCACCAGTACAGATTGCTCTCCTGACCTTGGGCAAGCGCTGGGCATCACAGAGAGTGGCTGGGAGGCCCTAACTTGGAAGAAATGCTTTACTGTACCCAAGCACAGCAATCAGAAAGTCTTTTCTGGTTGATGTTAATACCATCATTTTGAATTTTAGAGCCTTCTAAACTTGCCTTTGAAAGAAAAGAATTGCTTAATTTTGTTTTGTTTTTAGAGAAAGCATTTCTAGTCCTGGCTTGCCTCAAACTCACTATGTAGTAAAGGCTGGCCTTAATCAGATCCTCTGCCTCTGCCTCTCAGCCTCTCAAGCGCTGGGATTATAGGTGTGTGCTACTATGCTTACGTTATTCATTGTTGAGCTTTATGCTAGGCAAGCCATCCATTACCTTAGCTACAAGCTTGGCCCTCAAAAAAGAATCAGAGTAATTATGACCCAACAGTATTGTCTCAGTGTAGGAATGCATTTCATCCATTTTAGACAGATATGGTGACTTGATTTATGAGTGTGTCCTTATCTGAATGGTGCCCCAGCAACCCCCAGTGCTTCAAGGTCAGGAGGTAGATAGCAGATAGACAATCTGGTAGAGTCTAGACTATTATTCCTTAGGGACAGGTGGATTTTCTTCTTTCAAACAGAACTGGAGGGTCCACACTCTATCAAGTTACCTTGTCTACATAGCAGATCAAGAATTACCACAAAAATCAAATTCTAGTGTTGCCAAGAATCCCTAGTACAGTCACTTAACACTATTTAGAAGGTGTTCATTGAACTTGATAAAAGTTTAGGGGAAAAAAAGACACAAAGATGGGGGTTGTCTTAATTAGGGTTTTACTGCTATGAACAGACACCATGACCAAGACAACTCTTATAAGGACAACATTTAATTGGGACTGGCTTACAAGTTCAGAGGTTCAGTCCATTGTCATCAAAGCAGGAACATGGCAGTATCCAGACAGGCACGGTCCAGGAGGAGCTGAGAGTTGTACATTTTCATCTGAAGGCTGCTGGCAGAATACTGATTTCCAGGCAGCTAAAATGAGAGTCTTAAAGCCCACACCCACAGTGACACACTTACTCCAACAAGGCTATATCTTCTAATAGTGTCACTCTCTGGGCAGAGCATATACAAACCATCACAGGGGTGGATGTGGGAGAAGCTGCATAGGGTGATGAACAGGATCAAAAAATTAGTTCCTCAAAATTAACAAAAATACTATATTAATGTAGACTACAGGGTCTGGGCATGTGGCTCAGTCGAGTGGTTGGTTGACATGAATAAGGTCCTGGGTTTGATCTCTGGTCTCACATGAAACCAGGTATGACCATCGATAGCTGTGTGCAGAACTTGGGAGGTAGAGGCAAGAAGATCAAAAGTCCATTATCATCCTCAACCATATACTAGTGTGGAGCCAGCCTGTAGATCTAGGATCCAGAAAGAGAAGAAGAGGAGGAGAAAGAAGAGGGGAGGAGGGAGGAGGAGGAGAAGGAGGGGGGAAGAGAAAAAGAGAGAAGAGAGAAGAGAGAAGAGAGAAGAGAGAAGAGAGAAGAGAGAAGAGAGAAGGAGGAGGAGGAGGAGGAGGAGGAGGAGGAGGAGGAGAAGGAGAAGAAGAAGAAGAAGAAGAAGAAGAAGAAGAAGAAGAAGAAGAAGAAGAAGAAGAAGAAGAAGAAGGGGAAGTAGCTCTTAGTTTTAATCCTACCCCCTCCTGTAACTCAGTCCATCTAGAGTAGACCCAAGAATCAGCATTTTTACCAATAGATCAATTGGTCTTGATACAGGAGGTGGTATGTGGTGTGTGCTGTGATGTCTCCTTTGTATTGTATTAATCCTGTCTTACACAGGGTAGTAAGCTGACAGTGAGTTTCCAGTCTGCATGCCAATGCAGGCAGAGCAGTTTGTGGGTAGAGCTCCTTTGATCCTAGAGACAGAGGAGAGTAGGAGAGCTAGCTGTAAAAGGTGGATCAACAGAATTTTTTTTTCCCTTTTGAGGAGGGGGTAAATTAGATCCTGGAAGCACTCCCAGACTGTAGAAAAGTGTGCTAGCTACCAGCTGTTCTGGGAGAGTGACTCACCACCCCTGTGGCAGCAACCAAGGGTGGTGAATCAAATCGCAGCCACCTCTGTGGGGGGTGACAGGAGGTAGCGGTGTGCCTCTGATAGAAGTGCACCACACAGTGTGGAACCGTGCATTCCAGAGAGGACCAGACCTCCTGCACAGATGCCAACCTGTGCCAGCCGTCAGTCATCTCTGAGGCCAAAAAAGAAGAGGGAAGGAGGAGCCAAATAAACCATCTCCAAACAACCACAAATGCAGCACTACTTAGTCATGGGTATGAAAAGCCCTGTGTTTCAAACTCTGGACTCATCCTGGCCTCTTCCTCTCCCTTGCTGGTAAATCTGATCGTTCCACCTCTTACATGGCTCCTAGATATGTCCCATCCCCCTCTCTGTGGCTCACCTATCATCTTCTGTTTATTTCCACCTCCCGTTGTCTCTCATTTGCACTCAGTAGGTCTTCATCTTTATTATCCTGTTTTTTGTCTTTCCCTCCATCCATCTACTAAGCCTCAAGTCTATCTTCTCCAAAATGCAAGACTAAGGATAAGATTGTCTCACTTAAGATCCATAGCCCTTAAACTTGGATTTTTTTTAACTCCAGTGTGGGTCAGAATCACCCAGCAGGCTTGTGAAAATGGGGTGATGTTGGACCCTTCTGGAATGTTCCTCATGACTTCTTTATTCACTGAATTCTTGAGTGAAGTCTCTTGTCTCCTGCACACACTGTGACCAGCATACACTGAGTGCTTGCTATTTCACTGAGTCTTCCTAGAGAACATCAGGTACCATTATCCTCCCATCTTCCCAGCATCATGTATTTGATGGACATGGGGCTCAGGCAGGCTTAGAACCTTGTTCAGAGTACACAGGTACTAAATGAAGGAGCCAAAATGTCTTCCTGACTTTAGTACCTGGACTGTTATCCAAAAAGATATTCAGTTAATGGTAAATAAATGAATTAATTCAGCTAGAGTGTTTACTAACATCAGTTAAGTTTGTGATGGGGCCTTGAGCTATGAAAATGAGAAACATTCCAAATGGTTTAAGTTCCTTGTGATATACTAACCTGAGATCTAGGTATCATTTGATACTGGGGGCACTGTTTCTTTTATTGTCTCTGTGACAAGATTCCTAAGAGGCCCATGGTTTCAGAAGCCTGTGGGGTGTGTTCATCACATTCAGGCTGTGTCTTCTCTCTCCACCCTCCTTGGAGGTAGCCTGGCAGACACATCCAGAGATGGCTTTCAGCACCATAAAACAAGACATCAGGTACGTCTGTGACGATGCGTGTGTCTATATGCTAGCCAGGTATCACTGTATTTTAAGGGACAAAGCCTGAAGGATGGAGAGCTAAATATCATTGCTTTCTACTTTAACTGGGCCACCATTTGTCCATTTCTCTTTCTTTTTTCTTTTTCCTGTCTTCCTCCTCCTCCTCTTCCTCCTCTTCCTCTTCCTTCTCCTCCTCTTCCATCTTCTCCTTTCTTGTTCTTTGTTTTTTGAGACAGTTTTTTTTTTTTTCTATGTAGCTTTGGCTGTCCTGAAACTTATTCTGGAGACCAGACTGGCCTTGAACTCACAGAGATTCAACCTGCCTCTCGGCCTTAGGAGTGCTGGGATTAAAGGTGTGTGCTACCACTGGACTCGTCATTTGTCCACTTCTATCTGGCTACCCTGATTACTTCTTTGATTTGTTTGATTTTCTTTTCTTTTTCTTTTTTTTTTTAGGCAGAGGGTTTCACTATGTAATACAGCTTGGTGAATGACCAGAATCTTGGCGATTCTCCAAGAAATTCACAGTCTCTGTCATGTGAGTACAACCTAAAGGTGCCTGAGACCTAAGCCAGCCACCTATACTATTGGAGAAGCCAGAACTATGGTAAAGCTTTGCTGCTGATGTGTGGTTTCCAAGCCTTGAGGTCTTCTCAGGGAGTCAATGGGAGAAGTCCTGTGATACTTGGATTCAGGGTAGCCCTTTGTCCTGCCTGCTGAGTTCTCCTTTCTCAACATAAGGCAGAGGCCAAGTTTGGCTTCTTCCTGAAATATTTCCTTCCTTGGATCCAGCAGAGATCTTTTTCTACAAGTCCCAAGGCTGTTTTCCCCACTTTACAAATGAGGAAGCATGAATCTCTGTAGAGAAATCTGCAGCTACTGGTTCTAAATGTTCAAGAAGAAATATTAATGTATTCTTAGCCTGGGCCTGCTAAGGACAGACACATGGTCTGACACTTCCTGCCCGGTGCACCTTTCCTCCTCTTGCATACATGCGCCCCCTGCTGCGGGAAGCTGGAAATGCGCCCGTGGGTGGGGCCGTGAGAACCACCTCAGTCGATCTGTGGATACCCACGAGGGAAGGTTGCAAAGGAGTGGCCAAAGACGAAATCATAGTCTTAAGATTCTTCCAGTACTCTGACAAACGGTCCGAATTAAGCTTTTTATAAAAAAAAATTAATTTCATTTTATTTATTCATGTTTGCATGTCAGGCATATGCTTTGTAATAGAGGATGAATACACACCTCCTTGAAAGGCTTGGAGTCAATCAACACAGATCCAGGCTTTGATGAGACTTGGCTTCTTTATCTGTACTTTGAACACAGTGCATGACTGTGGAACATATCTATGAATAGGAATGTATTAAATATTTTATACTATAAACAAAATTACTGTGTGCTGTCTCTTCTAACAACCTCTCTCCTCTCCCTCTCCTTCTGCTTCCCTCTCTTTCCCTCTTCTCTCTAGCCCACCTCTTCTTTTTCTCCCTTCCTTTTCCATACATCTTTTAAGTGGACATTATAGTGAAGCAACCTAACCTTCCCACACCCCAAAAGGAAGTAAGGCAAAGAAAACTCAGTCACAAACCGGAAGTAACAGGAAAAAAAACCCTGTATCTCCAGCAAAACTGTAAAAAGTGAAAGAAAGGAAGAAAGAAAATAAAGAACGACGTAATTTTAGGCTTCGGGGCGATCAAGTTAGATTTAGCTAATATGGGTTGCCAGCCTGGCTTGACCCCCTAAGTAGGGGGTTTTAGAGACGATTGGGTAATTCTTGACCTCTGTTTGACCTCATAAATAGGAATTCTCATTCGGCATTGTAGGAGCTCTGGAGCTAGTAGGTTCCTGCCTTTTTAAATGTAGGTCTCTCCTCCTTTTCGCCGGTGGCAGTGGGCGGGCTTGGGCTCGCGGCAGGGAGGGGCCGCCACGCCTGCGCCCTCCTGGGAGCCGCCCTGCCCTGATGCTGCGGGCAGCTCAGCGCTGGGCTGGTTCCCTCCCTTCCTCTAGCAGCCCTGCCACGTGGTAGATTGGCTACTTCTGGGAATGTGAGAAAGCACTCCAGTGAGGGCCACACCAAGAACTTTTACAGCTCTGTGGACTATGTGGACTAACTTTCTTTGCAAGCGTCTCTTTAGAGACGGCCCCCTAGATGTTCTCCATGGCACAGGAAAACAGGGGGCGAAGGAGGAGACAAATCAACCCAACAGGATAGTGCTGGTGGTTGTGTTTGCTTAGTTCTTGAAAATGTTATTTAATTCTCTTGCCTCTTCCTTCTTGGGGGTGGGGGCAGTTTAAGGTAAGAGGGGGCGGGGCGTCTAAAAGAAGATGCGTGTGAACAGCACACCAGCTTTCCTGAAAGCTTCTGCCCTAGGACTAAGGAAGAAGACAGCAGCTTCTGGCCCTGAACCTCTCCAAGTAAAATGTTTGGGGAAAGGAGACCTATGTCTCTCTCCAGAGTAGCCCGAGTACATGGTACAGTGTCATGGAATCAAATAAAAACATTCTTAAAGTTGGATCTCACCACGACTTAGGCTGTGTGTTTTGAAACAGCCTACAGCTTAGCTAATAACCTCCCACTGCGCCTGTGCAATTGAAAAGTGTGCTGGCTGATGATAGACTTGGTGGTTTCAAAGTGTTTAGACCTCTGAGCCTCCTAATGACTCTACACCTGTAAACAGGTGGAGTCAAGCCTGTGGTATTGATGGCAAGAGTGAAGAGGCCAAGGCCACAGAGCTGGTTTCCTGGGAAGCCTAGCCTAGGTCAAGGTCTGAATGCAGTATTCGGTACCAGTTATGATGGGTCTGCCAGCTCTCCTTCATGGTAAATTAAATAACTGCCATTTAAAAACATAAGTCAAAATAAACATTTAAGTTTATATATTCACAGGACCTATTTATTATGTATTTATTTTACAAATTACACAGGGTGTGTTACTAATGCAAAAAAATCACACTCTGGTACCTTCTTCAGTAGAGAGAACACATTTTAAATTAAAATTTCATTTTAATAGGTAATTTATTTCTACAATTCAAAAGTCAAATTCTAGAACACACTGTACCTGCAAAGTCTTGCCTAAACCTCCCTCACATCATCAGATTTCTTCAGCTTCTTTTCTTCTTCATCCATAACATTTTTTTTTAAATGTTACTTGTTTATGAAAATACTAATATATTCTTATAGATTCAGAGCCTTGCCATAAGTTGAGTTGCACATGGTATGTTTTGAATTGGTTTTCAAGTGGTGCCAGGCTGGGCTGGTGAGATGGCTCAGCAGTTAAGAGCACTGACTGCTCTTCTGGAGGTCATGAGTTCAAATCCCAGCAACCACATGGTGGCTCATAACCATCCGAAATAAGATCTGATGCCCTGTTATGGAGCAAGCAGAGCCAGAGCAAGAGGGAACAGGGAAAGGAAAAAAAAAAAAAGAAAGAAAGAAAGAAGGAAAGAGCAAGTGGTGTCAGGCTTGCCTAAACAATATGCTTCTTGCCTGGGAACCCCAAGGGTCACTGAGGAGCCAGTAGGTGGGCTACAAGAAAGAGAGAGCCGAGTTGAAGCTGTAGAGGCTACAGGGGAATGGGCTGACTCCATATGTTCCTCAGGAATCCAGGCAGATAAGGCTGCTTCACAGGGTGAGTCCTGGGACTCTTGCCTGCTACTGATAGGGGTTAGCTCTCTTCATAGGGAAAAACTGTCTAAGAAGGAGCTGCAAGGCAGTCAGGGACAGACACAGGTCAGATCACAGATCCAGCCCTCCCACTGCCTACAGGTTTGCTCTGGAGGAAGAACCCCAGACAGAGCTGGGACTCTCCAGAGGCTCCCCAGCTTGAACAAGGCCGATCAGCTGGCAGGCAGAGGTGGGGGGGAGGGGTGCAGAATCAGCTTTTGACTTGTTTGGACTTCTGCCAGGTCTGTTGTAACAAAGAGCAGCAAACGCAGAAGTTCCCCATTTTTGTGGTAATAGATGCTGGAAAGCTGAGAGTCTGTGCACGGTAGAGCCAGCCCTTCTGGGGCTTGAGAGCGCTGATCTGTTCCAGAACTTTCTCCTTGCCTTGTACGCAGTTGTCTGTTTTCTATGTCTTCATCCTTTGTGTTTGTCTGGATCCCAAGCCCTGGGATTAGACCTACCCTAACCGCTTCCTTTTAACCTCACCTTTGTAAAAATAAAACAAACGCACTACCTACAAACAAAGCTACATTCTTGAAACGTTGAAAAATTTATAGAAACATCTTGCCTGGCGCTGCTGTGGTTTGAGTGTGTCCCTCAAAGTTCATGTGCTGAGAGAGTCCCCCTTGGTGCATTAGTGCCGGGACATTGGGCTTGATATCAGGTCATTAGGACAAGACAAGTGTGGCGCAGAAGTGGGTTACAGCTAGACTTAGTATAAAACCATGCCTGGCCTCTTGTTCACTTGGCTGTTCCCATATACTCTCTGGCTCTTCTACCTTTTGCCATGAGATGTCCCAGAATGAAAGCCAGCACTTGGTGACATTGTCTTTATCAAGGTGTCCCTGGCCTCTAGAACAGTGAAAAATTCTCTTTTCTTAAAAACTGCGGAGGAGTCTGAAAAGGACAGTGGTGGTTCAGGCCTTTAATTCCAGCACTCAGGAGATAGAGAGGCAGGAAGATCTCTTGAGTTTGAGGCCAGCCTGGTTTACAGGGCGAGTTCCAGGACAGCCAGGGCTTTACAGAGAAGCCCTGTCTTGGGAGGAGGGGAGAATTACCCAGTCGGTGAGGATTCTGTTAGGACAGCACAAAATGTATCAACAGACTCTAGCTTTTACTTTCTGTTTATTGTTTTTGAGACAAGGTCTCACTTCATAACGCTGGCTGTCCTGGAACTCACTATGGAGACCACGCTGGCCTTGCACTCAAAGAGATGTACCTGCCTTTGCCTCTGTGTTGACGTTTCAAACCAGATTGGAACTGGAGGTCCTTTAACCTCTACCTCCGAAATGCTGGGTTTACAGGCATGTACCACCACATCTGACTCGCAAGCTATTTTTCTCAAGAGAGCACAACTGATCCCCTCGGCCACTCCTCAGTGCCTTTTCAGATCCAACTGTGTCCTCCCACCCCCATCCTGCCATTGAAAACCAAGCCACATCAGTCTGGGGAAGTGTCCTGTTCTTCAGCTGTTTGACAAGGAGGGGAGGCAGTGTGAGACCCAGAGTGTTATCATTCATTGTGGCCTCTGTATACTAAATACAATACAGTCTTCCTTATGGAGAATGGCCCTGCCATTCCAACAAATCTTTCATCTTTATAAAATCCAAGGTAGGGACAATCTCCTTTCCAATCATGGTCCTATATGCCCAGATTCTATGAAATTACATATTACTTGAACTCAGGGTTTTCTTTACCTACACTTTGAAATAAATACTCTTCTCAAAGGTCTAGCTGGGCATTGGGCGTGATGGCCCTGGATTACTTTTTTCTCTTTGTTTCTCTTAAATCTGGCCTGGCACCTTTCCTGGGACGCTGTGACAAGCACTTTGGACCCATTTGTGTTGCTGGGTGTGGCTCTGCCTGCCCCTCCTCCTCACAAGGTGAGAACAGGAAAGCTGAGTGCAAACCTGCGGGAAGGACTCTGCTCCTGGAAATCCCCCATGAAGCCAATCTGCTCCAGATCTTTCTCAACACCCAGGGAGGAGCACAACAGCTGCTTGTCACCCCCTTCCACTCCCCCCCCTTGTGATTCTATATTCTGGGACTGGAGGGGGCAGGGTGTGTGTGTGTAGTGGGGGGAATGTATATTAGTGGATCAGAGGTTGAAAGTTAAGAAGTAGATTTGGAACATTCATTGGGTCCAACAACTCAGTATGTGACTCCTGTGATTCTGAGGGAGATACACTGGTTGAGCCTGGGCCACCATCATCAGATGTCTTCCCTAGGCTTCCCCAGAAGCCTCTAGGTTACCCTGAGAAGCAGAGACCTATTACTTTCTGTCATCCTGGCCTTCCAGAGTTCTTGAGTTCCAGTCTGGTGTCCCAAATTTCTGGGCTCCATCCACTGCTGAGGAACTAGTAGAAGCCGAAAGCACTGGAGAGCTGAGCTCTCCTTACAAGGAGGAACACAGGACAAGGAGGAATCAAAATTACTAGGCCATCTTCCTCATTCACAGGCTATGGCCTCAAGGGACCCAGAGAAGGTAGTAAGTGTAGCCAAGGTTAGGTTATTTGTTCTTGGGCACAGTTGGGGGAAATCAAGGGGTCCCAGGGCCATCTCCCTCTCTGGTGTTCCCTGGATTCTTAAGTGTAATCACTTCCCTTCTTTGGTTCCACTCCTGACTCACCCCACCACAGGCCTTGTCTTTAGAAGTACTCGAGTTCACAATCGACTTCCAGGGAAGGCAAGAGCTGAAACTGGGAAAGGTGTAGCAGCCATTGACCTTGCATGACCCTGGTCTGTGACTCACTCGCTGGACTCCCTGGCTGGTCCCATTCCTGATGGAGGGATGCCAGAGCTGACATGGAAACAACACAGGCCTGAGAGGAGGGCTGAAGCGGGTTACAAGTGAACTCTCACAGCACTGGATACAAGGTGATGTCTTGGTGGAGACGGTAACAGTAACCCCCAGGAAGCATCCCCCACCAGCCGCTATTCACTACAATCTTTGCAAGAGGTGGCTACTGTTTCAATTCCCATTTTACTAGTGAGGAACCTGCCACCTTGAGGTCCAAGAAGGCAAAGTTAATACAGAGCAGAGCCAGGTTTCCAGCTCTGGAGTTTGTGCTCTGAACTAATAAAAAATGTGGGTATTATTCACTTCGTTGTATAACTGAGAAGGCAGAGTAAAGTCAAGTGCCTTGTCTAATATTGCACAGCCTGGGAGAAACAGGGATGAGATAAACACGGCCCCACCCTGACTCTAGACTTCTCCCCGGGCGCAGGGTGGGGCTGTTGAGGGGTGGTGGAGGCAGGATGTAATTGCATCTTGCATCTGCCTCACCCTTCTCCACCTCGAATTTCCACCTTCCTCCTGAAGCTGTGAGCTCTCGTTTCAGGTGACAGGAAGCCACGGGAAAAAGAGCCAGCTACTGAGTGATCCGGTGAAGAAATCAGAAACCTGCACCTGCCAATCCAGGAATGAGTCCAACACGCCCTATAGGACTGACACCTGGCTGCCCAGGTAAAGTGTCCGGATGCCCCATGCCAAGGGAGGTGAACACTTAAAGAAGTTTCCAGAAAGACCAATGTGAAGAAGTAGAAAAAAACAAAAGGCCACATTGTGATTAAAAAGACAGGTTGCAATCAGCATCTCTTAGTTGGGAAGAGCCACACAGAGAAAATTGAGTAACCTGTTGTATCAATAAGAAGAGCTAACTTTGACTGGATACTTAACTATACCAAGACCAGTGCTACAAATTTACCTCAGGGCTAGAGGTGAGGAAAATACATCAATAGTCGATCCCATAAGAGAAAGATTCTGGTAGTTTCTTTACTCCTTACTCCAAACCCACCTTCTTTTTTTTTTTTTTTTTTTTTTTTTTTTTTTTGGTACTCTTTAATTCTTGATGACAAGACGTTTCAAAGATGATTTAAAAAAAATATTGATGGGACTGGAGACATACCTTGGCTGTAGACCGCATATCCAGCATGCATCAGGCTCTGGGTTTGATTCCCGTCACTGTGTAACCAACTATGGCAGTACATGCCTTTAATTCCAACACTCAAGAGGTAGAAGTAGGAGGACCTGACATTTAAGGCCATCCTTGCACACATCTGGAGATCGAGGCTAGCCTGGGCAACATGAGACCCAACTCGAGAGAAAGATAGAAAGAAAGAAAGAAAGAAAGAAAGAAAGAAAGAAAGAAAGAAAGAAAGAGAGAGAGAGAGAGGGAGAGAGATGGAGGGAGGAGGGAAGGAGGGAGGGAGAGAGAGAGAGAAAGAAAAAGAAAGGCAGGAAGGAGGGAAGGAAGAGAAAAAAGAAAACATAATAAATTTCCATGAATTAATCTACTAGTTTCAATCATTATCATTACAAGCCAGTCTTACCTATTCTGCCTTCTATTGGGCTATTTGGATGTAAGTACCATACATATCATTGTGCATTATAGGATCCCATTATACACACAATAATATATGTATCCCCAAAAGGACTATGGTGACATCAATATAGTGTGTGATGGTTAATCTTGATTGTCAATTTGACCACATCTGGAACCAACTAAAACCCAACCAAGGTGGTAAACCTGTGAGGATTTTCTTGATTGGATCATCTGAGGTGGGAAGACTCTAAATCTGGGTCACTTGAGTCAGAAGACTCACCCCAAATCTGATCGACACCTTTTGATAGCAGCCCACATAAAAGGACATGGATGAGGGAAGCTTTTGCTGTTTGTATACTTGCCCTCGCTCTCAAGTTCATCTATCCTGTTCGTGTGCCATTTCTCTGTTGGTGTTAGAACCTACTTCTTCAAGATTCCAACGTGAACTGAAGACTGGAAGCTCACTAGTGCCTTCCGGGCACTTCAGCGCCAGTTTGGGGATACTGAGACATGCAGTCACATGACCCAAACAAATACCAGATTGGCCTTTCTGTCACGTGCCATCCATTGTTGGATTACTCAGGCCACAGCCTGAAAGCCACTCTGGTAATCATACATTCATTCTATCAGTTTCGTAACTCTAGAGAACCCTGGCAAATACTCAGTGTTATCCCTAAAGAAAATGGAATGACTTTCAATATTAATTGAGGAGCCAATCTCTTTTCAGGTATCTGGTTGGCTCCATTGCGTATTTTTACAGTTGGCTTATACAACTGGAATAAAAATAGTTTAAACATCTCATTTGGCCAAGTCTCTTAAACCCCTAACCCACACATAGGGCCCATCTCCATGCCGTTTATTTGTTGAATGAAGAAAGTGAATCCTTTGCCCTGAATTATTTCTCACGGTTTAGATTTGTTGATCATATACCTGTGATGCCATCTACCATGCTCTTCTGCCCCCAGGATTTCCTGTAGAGGTGTTGCTAAGATCTAGTGGTTGGACTGAGTTGACATTTTGTTGTTGGGGGAAGACATTTCAGCAAGCATGGCAACGCAGCACGTAATAAACATTCTTGTTTACTGAACGTGAAACCTCAAACCAAGAAAACAGCGCTGATGAATGGATGAGGGCTGGAACTTGAGTCTTCTGACTTTTGCCCATGGCTGGATTTGAGCCTAGATTCTAGAACCTTCTCCTCAGGTTGCAAGAATGACTTAGTTGCTCAGTCTTTACCCTCAATCAGAGAGAAGCCCAAGATGGGATGGGGGTAGGGGACCAATTAAACCTTTCTAGAACATGTGGCATTATTTAAACAGATGCTGAGAAAAGAGGTTCCCCAAGCCATGGTGGGGAGAGGGGGCTCTGTACCTCTTCTCTGCCAAGAGTCTGGAAGTCTTGAGACAGAACTCTGGTGTGGATGACAGTTTTTATTTTCTCTCTCTCTCCTCTTATAGACTGGAACAGATAAACCTGAGGAACATTTCGTGTCTTAGACTTACTCATCTTAGTTGAAGGGAAGCAAATGTGTGCTCATGTGTGTTATTGGATGGACACCTGAGGTGATGTACAGAATTCTCCTTGGGGGAGGATAGAAGAAAGGATTTCTCTGTCCTCATCCCCCTACCCCATTCCAATGAGTATTTCCCCCCAATTCCTGCTATACTGAGCATGTGGCTCCAGATCCCAAACCATAAGCTAGAAAGAAATATTCCGTTCCCAAGCAGAAGAAGATCATTCTGGATCCTGAAGTGTGGGGCAGGGTAAAGATGGCTCAGATTCCTAATACCCATGAGAACTGACATTTGTCGAATACTTGAAGCACATCACACAATTCATATGAAGTATTCCTGGTTGACACTTATAGCAGCTCTGCAAGGTGAAACAACATACCTGCTTCTGTAACCATAGTTTGCAAATGAAGAGGACCAGTTTGTATTAAAGAAGGCCGTATTCAAATGAAGGCTTTTTTTTTTATCTAGAGACAATAGTATTGTCATTGTACTACGTGGTCAACTAAATTAAAGCACCTCTTTGAGTGGTTATAAGTAATGAATTAACAGGAAGAAAAAAAAAAGATGTTACAGAATTTGGAAGTGGCCCCAGGAACACATGCTGGGAGCCCCAGTGTTCTGAAACCTGGCATCTTTCATTTTAAGACAGAACTTGGAAATTCATTAAGCAGGTGTAACAGATGTAGGGATGAAAATTTCTCACAGGAATTGACCCTGGAGAAGCAATGATTAAGCATTCTCCCACTTTCTGTCAAGTCAAAGACAGAAAGCTCCTCTAAAGACTGTCAAAATCCTGGGTGGCACATACGTGCTCTAACCTGGATACTAACAGTATACATGCTCAGGGTAGACTAATTGCAAGAAAAGGCTCCTTATAGGAAACTCCTCTGGCAGGCAAGAAAGCCATACATGATCCCAAAGCTTACTTAGTGGAACAAGGGGCCAGATTTCAGTCCCCCGATGCCCTTGCAGCCAGGAGCAAAAAGGTAGCAGTGCTATGGTAGGTTAAGCTTGCTTCACAAAACATGCTTGACACCTGCTAAGCCCACGTCCTTCCTGCTGAAACATTGTCATCTTTTGATGGTTGTGTCATGTGACTGTGGTCTCATTTCAGCTCCCAAGAAGTCAGAACACTATTACTATGTTATGCAGCTTGCTGGCTTGTTTTTGAATTTAAAAAAAAAAAATGTTTTCTTCACATTCAAGGCCATAGCAGCTAAATTTCCCCCAACTTCACTGGTTTGACTCACAGGGTCAGGATGACATTACTCTACCTAAGCAACCTATATACCACAGTGTTTATAATGCTCTTTTCAAGCAAGTTAACCAGCTTCTGTGGCCTTTGTCACTGGATTTTGTTTTTGAGACAGGGTCTCTAGCCCATGCTGGCCTCAAATTTATGATATACTAGAGGACTACCTTGAACTCCTGACTCTCCTGCTTCTACCTCCTGAGTGTTTCGTTTACACATGTGAATCTAGTACAAGATTGAACCCAGGGATTGATCTCAGGACTTTGTGTATCAAGCACCCTGCCAACAGATGTACACATCCAGTCCCGTCAACTGGATTAAAAAAAAAAAAAAGACAAAAAATAATCTATATTTTACATTTAAGTTTCTCTGTAAGAGTTTTAGTGAAAAGCAGAGACAGGACATTTAATCTAAACATGGGGAAGAGAAACAAGTAAAGGAGTCCCAGTGACCCCAGATTCTATTTTGGGGCACTGACATGAAAACTAGATTTTAGCCGGGCAGTGGTGGCACATGCCTTTAATCCCAGCACTTGGGAGGCAGAGGCAGGCGGATTTATGAGTTCTGAGTTCGAGGCCAGCCTGGTCTACAGAGTGAGTTCCAGGACAGCCAGGGATACACAGAGAAACCCTGTCTCGAAAAAACCAAAAAAAAAAAAAAAGAAAGAAAGAGAAAGAAAGAAAGAAAGAAAACTAGATTTTAACTGAGGAAAAATTGTTGAAGAGAACAAGAGGTTATCATTACTAAACAGTCTTGGTCAGAGTGTGGCCCTGTCCATCTTTGTCACTGCTCTGGTCCCAAAAGGTCATAAAAACTGCTAATCTGGTATTAACTTGAGGAGACCAATCTGGTTCCTGCGGGATGATCTGTTCAGGGAGTGGCCTCTTCAATACAGGTAATTGTTCTCATCTAGGGGATGATCTGTTCTGCTGGCTCACCATTTCTTGAAGATGGTTTTAGTCCCTTGTCATTGAGATAATTTATCAACCAGTCCTGTTGCTCCTGGAATGTAAGGTGACTCAAGAGGAGAGGTTCAGGACAGGGACTTATCTCCATGCCTTCAGTCTTGACATGGAATGAAGTTGGTTAGGTAGACAGATTCTCCTGGAGAGATTAAAATGCCTTCAGAGTCCAGTAAGGGTTGGAGCCAGTGTCAAAGAGACAGATGAAGGTAAAACGAAGGCAGAGCTCCCAACTCCTCCCTGATTTTAGTTACCTTAGGGGCCCGATGGATGGAGGAGCCAGTGCTCTTCAATGAGAAGAAATTCTTGGTGCCTGTTACAGCTTCCCTCTTGGGTTTGAATAGTCTTACGTCTGAAGGAATTAAGACTATTCTGGCTTAGTGGTGAACTAATATGCAAAAGGAGAACAAGCTGAGTTAGTGGAAGCAAAAGGAGACATGATTGAGTCTGAACGTAGAAGCACCACTGTCAAGAAGATACAGGAGAGTGCTAGAGGCAGAAGACGTCATTTGAAAAAAAAAAATCCCTATAGGAGCCTTCTTTCTTTTTAAATAGCTCCGTGAATATGGACTGCTAAGAATGAATTCTAATGGGAGGGACTTAATGTCATATAAGACACACTTTGGCATTGCCTGTAAGCTTTGATTTATTCTGGCAAGAGGAAACTCCAATTTGTTACTGGCTTTGAAATCAGCCTTCTATGTATGCAGTCTAGGCTGGCCTCGAACCCATGGCCCTTCTGTTAGCCTTCCACTTGCTATGATGACAGGTGTGAGCCACCATACTAAGGACAGCTTTGTTTAGATTATGATAATATCCCCCTTTTGTCTCTGAATGATTTCTGAATGTTGAAGACAGCATTCACTGCCCTTGTTGTGTCCCAGTTGGTGTGATCTGCTCTCAAGTGGTGGGGAGAAGGGCTGGAGATGCAAATGACAAATAGTTAGAGCCAAATACAACCCACTAGGGCCAAATTCAAGCAGCTAAGAGATATAGACAGAGTGGCTCTTAGACTAAGCTTATCAGAGGCGCATTATTACATTGATTTTTGTCTGTTCTGTGGGTGACTGCCTTGCAACCCAAGAAAGTACTGCTCGGCTCATTTTATTAGAATCTGACCTTCTGCTGGTCATGGTGGTCAATGACTATGATTCTGTCATCTGATGGCAGAGATAGGAGGATTGCACCAAGCTCAAGGACAATTTGGCCTACATAGCAACACCAGGCCAGCCAGGGCTACATAGCAAAATTCTGTGTCAAAAGTAAATATGCAAGGGTGTGTGTAGGGGTGTAACTCAGGTGGTAGAGGGCTGCCTACTCCCAGGATCTCAAAAACTGGGAGTGTTAGCACCTATCTGTAGGAAGGCCAGAGGTTCAAGGCCATCTCAGTTACACAGTGAGCTTGAGGCCAGTCTGGAATACACAAAACCCTCTCTCAAAAAAACAAAAACTCCTCGGAAGTTTGCTGAACGTTGTCAAACAAGTTACATCAGTTTCCAGGGAAAGGCAAACACAGCCAAGTACCTGAGAGAAAACTAGTTTGGAAGTAAGCGTTCATTGGCGTTGTTTTCCACAAGTTTGGTTGTAAGTTCTTTAGAGAAGGATCAAGACAGTGTGTGGTAAAGACGTGGGGTAGCCATGGTTAGAATTCTGCAGGAAGTGTAGCAACTGACAAAACAGTCTAGTCATTCCCTCTGCGTGAACTTTAGGGTAACAGTTCACGTAGTTGGATGACACTGTTACAGTGCTGTGTCAGAACTGTCAAGCTCTTGCCATTTGCTTCTCAGAAATGCATTAAAATTTTGTTTCAATTTAATGGATAAAATAAGTTGCCAACAATAGCTTATTTTTATACACAAATCCTATTTAATTCTGTCTGTTTAAAAATGTGCTTATTTATTTGCTTTGTGTGTGTGTGTGTGGGGGGGGGGGGCGGGGGGGGGCCACCAGTGCCGAAGCAATGCCCATGTGGAGGTCAGAGGACAACTCCCTTAGGAGTTGATTCTTTTCTGACGTCTTGTGGGATTTGGAGATCAAACCCAGATCACCAGGTCTGTGTGCGAGCACCTGTACCCACTGACCCATCTAAAGTTGTCTTTTAAGGATCAGTGGGAAGGAAAAGGGTAGGTAAAAAAACAGTTTTCTAAATAAAGTTGGATGTGTCTGTGTCTTCACAGATGCAGTCATTAGTAACCAATAACAAACCACTGCATAAAACACTATATGCAATATAGTGTCTGAGTGGGTAACCTTTGCTTAAAGACAGCATTCACAACACACTTAGGAACTCAGGAACACTAGCCTGGAAAGCATTAACACTGGCATTCATTCTAGTGTGGAGGGCACCGGCAGGGAATGTGTTCTTCTAAGAAGGCTTACATACTTTAACAACATTTCTTAAAAGGTGAGTTGTGACCCCGTTTGTGGGGGGGGTGGTCAAATGTCACATATCAGATATCCTGCAAATCAAATATTTTACATCATTATTCATAACAGTAACAGAATTACAGTTATAAAGTAGAAACAAAAGTAATTTTACAGGTGAGGGGGTCACCTGAGCTGTGTGGAAGGGTCCCAGGATTAGGATGGTGGACAGCCACTAGCCTAGAGGAACGCAAACACATCTAACATACAAAAGAGCCAGAAATAATTCATCCTGCACATACACAAATGCTCTTTATATAAGGATCCAGTTTCGACCTTTGAAGCAAAATCTAGATTTTTTTTGACTCAGTAAAATAATATATCCACAGCATTGACAGCAGTCAAAACTTCAGACCTCTTACAAATTTAGGAAAAGATGTTGGTGACCACAGACAGACTCATTCTGGTGGACATACGTGTCTCTTGTATAAAGCAGCAGAAAGTTCAGTGGTCAAACCAAATACTTACAGACCACATTTCTAACAGCAGGAAAACCCAAACGGCAAGGCTTGTTTGCTTGCTTGTTTGTTTGTTTGTTTGTTTTTCCACCTGAATAGCTGTACCTTAAAAGAACAGAAGGTCATTTTCTATGTAGAAAGTCTAGACAAAGTCTTTACTATATTAAACAGGAGTGTCTATAGTTCTGCATGTATTAAACTGACATGTCCTTAAGTCTGCACACTTCTACATAACTTGTAGATAAAAGTTCACATACATAGCTTTACTCATTCCTGTCATAGATTCACAAGGTTTCATGTAGCCCAGGCTGGCCTTGCTATGTAGCTAAGGATACTCTTGAATATTTGATCTCTGCCTCCACCTCCTAAGTGCTGAGATTTCAGGTCAGCTCTAACACTCCTGACTCATAGCATATTAAGTATACTGGGATCGCCCTAAAATAATAGGCACGTACACAGTAGTCATTTAAAGGGCTTTAACACAGGGAGATGCTTAACTGAACCTTGACTCTGTTAAGTCTCAATTTCCTGAGTATTTAAAAGGCTTGACAAACTCAGCAGAGAGTGTAAGTGACTACCCAGGTAAAGATTACATTGATAAAACCTCAAATACTTATCCTTTAAGCCAGAAGTTTTGTTGTTATTTTCTGAAAATTTCTCTCTCTCTCTTTTTTCAATGTCCGTTTTTGTTTCTATTTAGCTGTTTGCAAATGTTACTATGAACAAAACAACATTTTAAAGAAATATTTATTAGGCCAGGCATGGTGGCACATGCCCCTTTAATCCCAGCATTCAGGGGGCAGAGGGCCAGCCTAGTCTACATAGTGAGTTCCAGGACAGCCAGGGCTATATATAGAGAACCTGACTACAAACAAAGAAATAAAAACGACAGGAAGATCTGTTGCTTTACACAGACAGCTGTGTTCTAGTTTTATGTCATTGGGATGCATTTGCCTTTAGAAACTCTCTAGATCCATTCACATTTCAGAACACTCTTTTATAAAAGTTTGAAAGTAGACAATCATTTTTTTTAAGCGTTATTTATTTTTTTATTTATATGAGTACACTGCCACTGTCTTCAGACACACCAGAAGAGGGCATCAGATCCCATTACAGATGGTTGTGAGCCACCATGTGTTTGCTGGGAACTGAACTCAGGACCTCTGGCAGAGCAGACAGTGCTCTTAACTGCTGAGCCATCTCTCCAGCCCGACAATCATTTCTTAATACTATAAGATGCGTTCTTACCCTTCTCATGTTTCTTCTCATTAAAACACAATTTAAATTCTTTCGGTGTCCTACATATGGAATTATAATCTTCACTGTCAAATTGGCTTACCCTTTCAGAGCCCTAGGGAGGAAGCAAGCATAAACAGTTTTCTGTACATTTGCCATTTAGGAAGACATAATTATAAATAATCTCAACTACATTTTAAAAGAGAATGGATCCAAGGAATAATTAGGACAGAATAAAATCAGAACACCACTGGTCCATCCATGTGACTAAATTCTCTAAAGCTATTCCTCGGTCTCTAAGCAGGTAACAACAGCTGGGTTTTAAAATGACCAGTGTTTTTCCACAATCTCAGATTCAGAATCAGTGTAACTCTTGAATGCCTGCAGTTTACCTAGAACTGGTCAGTAGCTGGCCCTCTGCCTGTTTTCAAAAGAGAGAGCAGAAGGGGGAGGGGGCGGAGAAAAATAAAGTTAGCAGCTTCTACATAATTATGATACACACACACACACACACACACACACTTCGTATTAGACATGCCAAGAGAAACTTCAGCTTGCTGGTGGAGGGCAGATGAAGTTTTGCCCTGTGGTTTTGGTCTCACCACCAAGAGGTTTGCCATAGCTCAAGGTTCATGCTAACCAATCGTCACCACACATCTCTGGGCTGCTGTGTTCCTTCTCAATAAGGAACTGGGTATACTAGACACTCAGCACACGTACAGAGGTAAGAGGACAACAGGAATCTGTTTTCCTCTTTCACTATGTGGGATCCAGGGATCTAACTCAAGCCATCAGCCAAGGCACCCTGACCCATTCAACATCTCTCTAGCCCCTCTTAGACAAATGTCTAATCAGTCCATTGCTACTGTCAGCCTATTTTTAAAACTTTTCGAATCAATCACCATAGATACAGACTTCAAGAGAATGATTCATTAAATGACATATTAAAACAATTACAGTAATTCTAAGCATTTTAAGGTAAATCATCATAAATTTATAAAAACACTAGTCAGCTAGAATCCCTCCTCGGGCATTCCACTCCACCCCACTCCCCACTCCCCACCCCCACAGCAAGAATGCTGACTTAGCATTTCCCATGGTTACAGAAATACAATAGCAATTTCCCAAATATCCTTGATTCTCTGTGTGCCGTAAATCCCATCCCTGCTCACAGGTACAGAATTCAAGCTTCTATGTCATACCAGCAGATGCCTAAATAGTTCAAAAGAGGTGCAGATTGACTTGAAAGAGCCCCAAAGACAAAGTTTGCCCAGACAAACAGATGCCCAAATAACTCTAAAGAATCTAAGGACTCAGAGGAGCCCCCGATCCCAATATGAACAATGGTTTCCTATTAGTTCAAAGTGAACCCAAATAGTTCAAAAGATCCTCAAAATGAAAAGGAATCAGGAAGGAAACCATAGGTACCTGGGGCCATTCTATCCCTCCACTCCCTTTTCAGTCAATTTCCTATGAGTGGCTGACTCCCCAAAAGTGTGTTATTTCTTTGGCAGCACTGGTAAGCAAGGCTCAGCTGCCTCTCCTAAAACACAACTTTAAAAATGAGTGACAGTGAAAACAGAAGAAGGAGATTTCACCAATGTGGCCACCCTGGGAATACCAGGAAGAATAAACAAAGGGGTCTAGTGACCCCGGTAACACAGACTATTTATTGTCTTTCTCTGAGGAAAGCCAGACATAGTTCCTTTCTACTGGTTATGTGGCCTGCTTACCAAGAGAGTCTTACATGTTCCAAGAAGTATTTATAGTGTTTGAGACCCCAAGTTTTATATATTTTTGTTGGTTATTATTTTATATCTGTATTTTCTGTACATGGGTGTTTTGCCTGCATGTATGTCTGTGTGAGGGTGTCAGATCTCCTAGAACTGGAGTGACAGACAATGTTGAGCTGCCATTTGGGTGCTGGGAATTGAACTCGGGTCCTTTGGAAGAGCAGGCAGTGTTCCACTTATTTATTTATTTATCTATTTATTATTTACTCATTTATTTATTTAACAGCTGGAGCACAGTTTCCCCTTTAAGATTTATTTTATGTATTTTGTATGTACAAGTGCTTTATTGTCCTGTATGCTTGCATACCAGAAGAGAGCATCAGACTGTGAGCTGCCACTGTAGTGGCAAGGATTTGAACTCAGGACCTCTGGAAGAGAAGCCAAGTGCTCTTAACCATTGAGCTATCTCTCCAGTCCTTTATAAATATTGTTAAAACCATTGTAAAGAAGCAAAGGTAATTATGAAATATTACAAACCACTGGAATTTGGTCTTAATTTCAATTTTTAGAAATTTATAATAAGGAAATAAAGCTAACTAGAAAAAAAAAACCCTTAAAAACCTGTATTCACACAGTTGCCGTTGTATAGTTTATAATAGAGAAAATTGAAACCAGCTGTCGTTTAGGGTGGAATTTTATATAAATTATGGTATGTATGGCAAAAGAGAAGTGTTTGTGTGTATGTGTTCATGTGTGGGTACATGTTCATATGCATGTGCATGTATGTGGAGGCCAGAGGTCAATTTCAGGTGTCCTTCTTTGGAGACATTCACTTTGTTTCTTGAGACGCAGGGATCTGCCTTTTTCTCCCTCCCCTGTGCTAGCATTACAAGCATATACCTCATGGTTGGGTTTTTTTACATAGTTTAGGAGTTCAAACTCGGGTTCTGGTACTAGTTCTATTTTTAAAGAGTGTGTGTGTGTATGTGATAAATGTGTGTGTGTGCATGTGTATGTGTATGTGTATGTGTATGTGTATATGTATAATTTTTAATTGCACTGGGTATTGAATTTAGTTTCACTCCTGCTAGGCGGCATTCTAAGTTTTTAACTTCATTTTATGTGCATTGGTGTTTTGTCTGCATCGGGGTATCAGATCTTGGAGTTACAGACAGTTATGAGCTGCCATGTGGGTGCTGGGAATTGAACCTGGCTCCTCTGGAAGATCAGTCAGTAATCTCAACCAGTGAGCCATCGCTTCAGTCTCCCTAACTAATTTTTAAAGAATTCTTTGAACACTTTTAAATCCATTCACAGAGGACCAGAATGCAAACAGAATGTGCGGTGCGTCATTTTCACGTACACACTGCGGCCCAAACAACGAGCTGCTGCAGTCTGCAGCTCAGCTCTGAGCATTAACAGTCATCCTGAGAGTCGATGCAGAGACCTTGTATATCTTGGGTGCTGCTATTACATTGCACAATTCTCTACACACCGCAGCAGTCAGAGGGGAACCCAGGCTTCATACCAAAAAGGTTCACACGCTCTGATATTCACATTCTAGTTTCATTTTGACTTGAAAGTCACACAGAAACCAAATGATTAAATCTGCATTTCCTTTGAACTCTGTGTAAATGGTGAGGTAGGGATTCCCCTTGTAGATGACATTCCTTACAAAAAAGGATTCTGGAGGCTCTTGGCTTCTGAAGATGTGAGCTGCCTTGACACCAACCCGATCCAGCGGAATTAGACACTTCCTGTGCTCTGTGGGATTTCACAGGTCTCTCTGCAAGCTCGCACCTCTGTAGCAAATCATGGTTGCTTTCAAATCAACAGTTAGTTCTCACAGTTCTCCTGAGCAAGAGAGGAAGTGAGAGAGGCTTGCGAGCTCTTGCTGCAGTCCTTTTTCATCTATTGAAGATGGGGAGGTACCAAGGTGCGAGGTCTGCTCTGTTTTTCTCACAGCGGGGCGTGGTTCTCAGAGCCTGGTTCTCAGAGCCTGGTTCTCAGAGCGTGGTTCTCAGAGTGGGCCTCTAACTCAGGGCTTTGATAGTATGGTGCTACCTGTGCTGTGATGATTCCAAGCCAATCGTTTCTGTTAAATTCCTCTTATCACAGAGACTTTGGGAGAGTTTAAAAGCATGGGTGCAAAGTTCTAGCCCTGCCCCGCTGCCGCTCTGCACTTTACCTCATGCATCTAGGATCCAGACTTCACGATTATTGATACTGTTAGCTACTTGAAAGTGAGCATGCTGGAAGGTGAGAATGGGCCTCTTCCTTCATAATCTGCTTGGACCTCATCTTGCCTCCCTGTTTTATGAAAGGGGGAAACATCACAACGCCCTTCTTCAAGCATGTGGATATGGGGAGAAAATATCATAGTTGCCCTCAAGATCTAAAGATCCCCATGACAGGGGACTATGGATTAGACATAGGTGAGAAAGGGGAACATAGCATGCTTTCTTGAGGTCCAGGCAGGGAAGACCTTCTCTTTACCTCTTGCTAATCTGTGCGGCTGAATAATTTCCGCATGGGTGAGAGTCATATCTTTCTTCATGGGGAGGAGAGATGGTCTGAACTACCCAAAAGATCCCAAGATTGCTGGAAGCCTTCTGGTAAAGAACAAAGACTTGTTACTGTCTTCCCCCTGAAGACTGCATCTAAATAGGCCCGTCAATCACTCAAGCAGAGAAACGCCCCTTGGGAAAGCTCTCTGCTCCAGAGCCTTCAGGAAGCACTGTGAATCACACCAAACATGTAGCTTGGTATAATGGTCTCTCTGGCCATTGTCCAGTCTCAGTCCATGAGAGTGTTTCCAATTACTCTGTAATAAACCTTACCTAGCATCTACAATAGGTCAGCTGAGATCACAAGAACCAGGGAGCCATTGGGAAGCTGGAGTGAGGTTCTGGAGATGCTTTCATCTCCACCCTGGTTACTACTCTGTTCAGTGTCTGTCTGATGCCCAATACTGTTAGGCAGTGGTTTTGAGGAACCTGCCCATCTCTTCTAGGTTATTCAGCTTGTTGGAGATCCTGTTCACACCAGTCTCTCGTCCTTCGTGTTTCTGCAGTACCAACTGTAATGTCTCCTTCATTTTTTGTTTGTTTTTTTGTTTTTTGTTTTTTTGTTTTTCGAGACAGGGTTTCTCTGTGTAGTTCTGGCTGTCCTGGAACTCACTCTGTAGACCAGGCTGGCCTCGAACTCTCGAACTCAGAAATCCGCCTGCCTCTGTCTCCCAAGTGCTGGGATTAAAGGTGTGCGCATTTCTTCTCCTGGAGAGAGATAAACATCTATTTGCCCCAAGTTGGGACAGACCAAGGTTACAAGTCCACTCAAGTCAAGCATGGTGAACCAGTTAATATATTGAGCTTACAGGAGCATGAGTGAGTGGTTGCAGAAGTGTGAATGATGTCTAAACAGCTTTATCACTGCAAAATGCCATCCCATCGTGGATAAGGACCCTTTGACAGCTGCATCCCTGAATCACTTCCATTTCTGTGGACGAGAGCATCCACCGAGATCACTTGCTGGGGGAAGGCATGGGGGAAGTAATGGCTAGCATCCCAAACGAGGGTACTCTGAGTACACTTTACACCAGTATCTTGTCAATAGCTACCTTATCATCACTACACACCTAGCTGTTATTGTGTTCTTCTGTTGTTTTGTTGCCATGGCTACTAGGCCAATGCTGTTTCTACTCTATGATGTCATGGGGTGACGGAAGTTCCACCACGACATGTTGATTCTCTAACTGCTGGTTTATTTATTTATGCTCTGGTGTTTCCTACGTATATTATTCTACTAACTTAGGTATTGATTTTCCTCATTTTCTCTCTCTCCTTGAGAGATAGAGTTAGGTTGTTTATTTGAGAGCTTTCATTTTTCTCAATATTGGCATTTTTCATCATCAATTTTCCTCTCAGGACTTCTTTGACTGTGTCCTGTTCAGTTTGCTGCATTTCCATTTTCATTGGTAGATTAAAAAAAACAAAACTAAACAAATCCTCTTTTGGCTTCACACAAGTAGTTGTTATTTGTTTTGTTTTTTGAGACAGGGTCTCTCTCTATGTAGTCCGGGCTGTCCCTGGAACCCACTGTGCAGACCAAGCTGGCCTCGAACTCAGAGAGAGGTAATTAAAACCCTATAGTACATAAATACAAATAAAAACTCCCAAAACAAACAAGTTACTTCTTTTAAACTGTCTCTGCCAGACATCTTGTTACGGTGAAGTGAAATGTACCTACTTCAGTTAGGATTGTCATGGGATTTTAGTTTCTAAATATTTGGAAAACACGTAGGATTTATTTGCGTTGCGTTTCCATTGCTGCATACGATATTTTCATAAAACTTAAGTTTCCCAGTGAAACAATGAACATTTTATCTCTCTGCTATGAGTAAGAATTTCAGAAACATATGGAGCATACAGCTGCTAGGGTATCCCCATATCATGGCAGCTGATTTCGCACACAGTAAGTGATCCAAGAAAGCGCAGCTTAGGAGCTGCCGTGTATTTCCTAATCTCGTCACTGGAGGCGCATACCTTCCTTCTGGAATATTCTGTTACAGACCAACCCCACTCACTGGGGAAGAGGTCTGTCTGCACCCACATGAATGCAGGCCACCAGAGGCCATCTCGGACCTGGAATGGCATTAGACACACCTTCTGGGACTCATTGATTAGTGGCTTTTCACATGCACGATTATATCCCTTCCAAGACTCTCTCTCCCATCTCTTCATTGCTTCAGCTCAGCCTCCACAGAAGCCCACCGAGGCTCCTCAAGTCCATTTCTTGACCCAGAGAATTATTCTAAAACCCTTGTTAAGATTTCTTTTGCTGAACCCTATGCTTGTTATGCTGTATTTCCTTTTTCACTGGTCTCAAGGTTTTTATCAATTTTCCTTTTGGTTTCACACAAAAGTTTTGGTTGTTATTGGTGTTTGTTTGTTTCTTTGTTTGTTTGTGTTCCCCCTCTATGGCCTAGGCTCTGAAGAAATAGGTTATCTGTCTGCTGAAACCTAGCATGAAACCCAATATATAAGGATAGCATGCGGGATGACCACACAGAGGAGAAAACTAGCCACCACATAAGACACACTGGTCCATAGCAGTCTGGAAACTCATCAGGGCCTGCGTGAGTCTGTCCCAGAGAATAGTTCCCTGTGGAGTCATTTCTGGAGTCATTCTCTCCATACACACAGTCCACAGTTGCTGCTTCATGGTTTCCCTTCTTCCTGGAGTTCAGAGGCCTCTTCACTTTAAATTGTCCACGTCTCTTTGAGTCCATACTAGAAATGACCTCGCTAAGGCTATAAAAGTTGTGGCTCCCCTGGAAATATGACTGATGCTCGTTACATTTGTTAAGACCACAGCCACAGGTCTTCCGAGAGGATCCTTCCTGGATTTTCGGCTGCCGTCGGGATTGCGCAGGAGTCTGACCTTTAACCTCGTTAGAAACCTTCGTTGTTGCTGCTCTCAGTTGTTCCCCAAGGCACTGCCTGGTTATTTCCCAGATCTTAACAAATGATTTTACAAGCACAAGGTAGGCTTTATCTTCTTATCATGCTTTCCTCTGATGCCTCCGGATTTTATCTTTGCCTAGAAGCCATTTCTAAAGTTTAGCACTGAGGCATCCTCGGAGGCTAGGAACTTTCAAATATAGCAATTTTTGACTTTAAATTTAAAAAAAATTAAAATATTAAAATAGCTCTTCTTTTAGCGTATTTGTCTCATCATATTTTGTAGAAAGTCTAAACCCAGACTCTTCAATACTCTGCCTGGGAATCTCCTGAGATAGATCTCCCCATGTCAACAGGTGCATTTCTACTTTGTCCCAGGCAACAGCATGCTAAGTTTCTTATCAGTACTTAAAAAGGTTCTCCTTTCTCTCATGTGGAGAAATGTTTTTTTCATGTCCCATTAGCCCAGTGGCTGTCTCTTCAAAATCTTTTTTTTTTTTTTTTTTTTTTTTT
>JANHMN010000007.1:4239355-4253400 GCA_030674055.1 Rhabdomys pumilio | reverse complement strand
TTTTTGGTTTTTCGAGACAGGGTTACTCTGTGTAGCCCTGGCTGTCCTGGAACTCACTCTGTAGACCAGGCTGGCCTCAAACTCAGAAATCCGCCTGCCTCTGCCTCCCAAGTGCTGGGATTAAAGGCGTGCGCCACCATTGCTCGGCCTTCAAAATCATTTAATGTTTCACTTTATCTTCTTCTTCATCTTTATTCTCCTGGTTCTTACTCGATGTTTGATTGCAGAATTCTACTCACATTTTAGACTTCTGATACAGCATTTCAATATAGCAAACCCAAGTATAAATTTCTCCAAAGGCAATACCATAAAGCAGTAAGGGTATTTTAGTCTCCCGTGCTACCTGTATACCAGGAATGAGAACACCAGCTTGCCTTGGTGGGTCTGCCTTGGAAAGTCACGCATGAAGTTTCCGTCTAGATTTTAGCCAAAGCTGTGGCCATATGAAAACTTAGTTATGAGCAGGCAAATCTCCTTCAGTGTCTGGCAAATGGTATTGGTTATTGAATGGGGGTGATATTGGTTATTGAATGGGGGTGGTATTGGTTATTGGATGGGGGTTGGTATTGGTTATGGGATGGGGGTCTTAGTCACCTGCTGCTGAACCCACTTCCAGGGTAGATGAATGCTCCCATGGTGACTGGCTTCCCTCAGAGAAAAAAGTAGTGATTGTACCTTGTCTTGTAATCTAATCTGGGAAGTCACACACCATCACATAATCTCTGGGTCATATAGGTTCAGTCTGATCCAATGTGGGAGGGGAGTACACAAAGGCAGGGCAGCCGGAAGGCAAGGGCCATTGAGGGATGTCATAGAGATCAGCTACCACAGCACGTGTATCCATACACTCAAGTCTTTTTCCTGTGACATAACAGTGCCCTTTTCAACAAGGAGCTATTGAGCAGCTACCATGCACGGTCTTCACAGTGCCAGATAAATGCTAACTTTCAAAGCTTGCAAAACAGGAGAAGTTTGAAGGGCTGGAGCCGGGGCTGAGTGAGCAAGTGTAAGCATCTTAGTAATGGGGTGGGGGTAGGGAGCTGAGCAGGCAACTGACAGGACTCGAGGCATTTGTGTGGAGTGATTGGTGAAACCGTGGGAGACTTTGAAACCTAGCATGATTAGACTTGTTTTAATGGAATCACGTAGCATCTATGCTGAAGAGAGAATAAGTGGAGGGGTAGGGGACCAGATAGAAGGGCCCAGAAATTAGACCATGAAAATAATGAGGCAGTGACTATTGAAGTGTGGTCTGAGGAAGAGATAAAGACTCGAGGGTGGAGGCTGTATTTCAAATGGCGAGCCCATGGTGTTTTCTAAGGGGTTGAATGGAGCACACAGGTTTGCTGAGGTCAGAGCCTCTACTCCAAGTGTCTTTGCACACTGGGCCTCCTTGTTCTAGAGGGCTCTTCCTCAGGTAGCACTTCCTCTCTGCCTTCAGATCTTTAGACAAAAATCCACCTTCTCTACAAAGTGTCTCCTAATGAAGCAGCAGTGTTCCATCCTCCTCCTTCAGCCTCCTCTTTCCCCTTCCCCCTTCAGTCTTCCCCCTCCTTTCAGCCTCCCCCCTTCCCCTTCAGCCTCCACCCTCCTCCTTCAGCCTCTGCCCTCAACCCTGCACTGGTGTTCTCTTACCACACTCATCAGCAGCTGACACAGGTTAGATGTTCCACTGTCCTCTGCCTCCCAATTAGAAATTCGAATCCATGACAAGTAGTATGGTAGGTATTGCACTTTGCTAAGAAAAAAAAAAAAGAACAAGCTATTAAAATTAAAATACAGGGGCTGGAGAGATGGCTCAGTGGTTAAGATCACATACTACTTTTGCAGAGGAATTGAGTCTCCAGCGGCTCTCAATTGTCTCTAACTCAAGCTCTGGGGGGATCTGATGCCCTTGGCCTCTGCACCTGCACACATATGCACATATCCACGCCTCTCATACACAAACACATACGCACGATTTTTAAAACTATAAAAATAAAAAGCATATATGTAAGAAAAGAAAGGCAGTCAGGTTTGGTTTGAGTAAGGACACTAATGAAATTGACTTTTCCTAGGGAAACTAGCAAGAAGAAAGGCTCAATGAGAGATTTTAAATTAAGAACACCAAACAATGAGACAGAGTGTGATAGAAAGGACATCCAATGTTGAATAGGTACACATGAGTGTGCATTCACACATATGCCCCCCCACACACACACATACACAAACATGCATGAGCTTGAGATGCCATCATAACCTCAGTTTGAGATTTGAGATGTCTACGTAGAAACCTGACGACAAGTGGATACACAGTCTGACCTTTGAGGCAATGCATGTTGCTAGAGATAAGACCTAAGGACCATGTTCAAATGAATCTGATGCTCAGAGGTTGGCAAAGGGAAAGAGCAAACAATAGCCACTGACAGATAATGCCTGCAGGAAGATGGGAGGAAAACCAACTTCGAGTTAATGCTCTAGAAACAAAACGAAAGGAGTTGACCTAGTTACTATTCTATTGCTGTGATAAAACACCATAACCAAGGCAACTTATGAAAGGAAGCCTTTACTCAGGGGCTTACTTACAGAGGATGAGTCCCTGATCTCAGGGAGGGAAGCATGGCAGCAGAAGGGAATGGCAGGCACAGGAGTAGTAACTGAGAGCTCATATCTGATCCAAAAGATACAGGCAGAGAGGAAGACTTGACCTGGGGCTTTAAAACCTAAAGCCCTCTCTCAGTAACACACCTCTTCCAACCAAACCACATCTCCTGATCCTTCTTAAACTATCTCACAACTAGGAACCAAATGTTCAAATATCTGAGACTTTGGGAGACAGTCCCATTCAAGCTACCTCAGGAGTCTTAGGCATGTCAAATGCTTCCCTGGTAAGTCAGGTATGACAAAGATTAAGAACTGTAATGCAGGATATTTGATCACACAGTGAACTCCGAGATTGTGTTATTTACTGTAAAAAAAAAAAATGAAAAAAAAAACTGTTTCTAGTTGTGTTGTGGCTCAACCTTAGCACATGGCTTTAATTCTCTGGCTGGAAAATCAACACAACCTTAGTATTCACCTTTACTCCCAAACAACAAAAGTAACTTAAGTTTGTAGAAGCACCCATGTTTGAAAGTGATGTCTAAATGAGTGGCAGAAAAGTGATGAATCAGAGAAAGATTTGATCAAATAGAATGTGTGTAATTCTCACAAGAAGAGAGAAATAGGAGAAGGTAGCCTAAGAGGGAACAGCTCAGAGGGAGAGAGGAGGAGGCAGTTTTACTGGGACAGTTATAGAGAGACAGGCTGCAGAGAAAGAACAAGCTGGACACAGATGAAGACAGAACAAGGCAGAGAATGAGAGGGAGCCAGAAGATCAGAACAGACTGCTAGAGTTAGTGTGAGTTCAAGCAGAACAATTCAGTCAGAGGCTGAGAGAGAAGCCAGATTGAATTAGCTTGGAGAGGAGTTTGAGCCAGAACAACTGAACTGAACCAGCCAGCCAGAGTTCAGAAAGAACTAGAAAGGGGGGAGCTTATGCAGCAGTGTGTCTCAGAGGCTGGAAACATTCTAGGCCTAGATAAGATTGTATTGAGACCAGAAAGCTTCCAGGACTCGGCCTAGGTTAGTGGATGGAGGCAGAAGCCTCTGAGATGACAATTACATCAGGAGAATAATAGTTACTTGTACACAACTGACCACTCTCCTTTACCACCCGAGTCAACAGTGCTCTGACACTTCAGAGATCGAGCCCAGGCTTTGCAGGTGAGGCGAGCAAGGGAGCTAGATACTGAGTAGTATCCCTGCTTCCTAAATCAGCAGGTCTTGACCTGTGGGTCATGACCCTCTTGGGGATTGAAGGATTGTTTCTTGGGAGTTGCTTAAGAATATCAGAAAGCACAGGTATTTACATTCTGATTCATAACAGTAGCAAAATTATAGTTACGAAATAGCAACAAAAATAATTTTATGGTTGGGGGGTAACCACAACAGGAGGAACTGTATTAAAGAGTACAGCATCAGGAAGGTTGTGGTGAGTTTTGCATTACCAAGTGAACAAATGTTTATATTTAACTAGAATTCCATGTATTATAATTATGTATATATATACATATATATGTATACAACACATACTCAGACATATAATTATTTATAAATACTTCCTTAGCCCATTCCATGAACCTAAACCACATGTTTCTTATTATAAACTGAAGTATTCTTTCTCAATTGTAAACCCCAGCCCACCCAATTGTCACCCGACCCCAAGCAAACTGCAATTTATTACATTCTTTGAAAGAATAAAATAATCAGCTCAAAGTGCACACCAGGAAATGAATCAGCACAGTACCATCTGGAGGAAGCCAAGCTGAGGATATGGCCAAGACAGCTCAAGGCATCTTTTGGCTGCAGAATTTGGGGTATTAAATTCCCAAGGCTCCGCATGCTTTGGAAGGTAACGCCTGTAATAGGAGACAGAATAGCATGGAACGGTCGTGCCTGTCATGAATTAATGCCTGGAATGAATGTTGTAGGACAAACATTCACCTAGCTTAGTCTTGCACTTATAATGTGAGGTGTACAATGACTCGTGTCACGTGCAAAAAGTACCATTTGGCTGATGACATTTGGTGTTTTTAAGAACACTCCAAGTTGAGAGATCCACAGCAATTTTGTTCTGCCGAAGAAAAATTAGACACAAACTCCAGTAGTATAAATAGTTAACAGTAGGTCTGCCCGAGACGCTGTCCTCTAAGTGAAATGCTCAACCCATGCAAACAGCTACTCAATCAGGAAGACCCGCAGCAGGCTGCAAGCAGCCCATGTGTCCATCTGTGTTGGGGTAGCCTGATTATGCTGCCCCGCATCATGGCAGAGAATGTTTGGAAACTTTCCATTTGATTGTATAGATGTAACAGAGGCCCAAGCCAAAATGTCAGTTGCTACGCATCGTAATTATGCATTGCTTTCAACTCTCAATAGTAATCTACCCATTTGATTATTAGTCCAACTCAGAGTGGATGAAAGTGGCCTATGCTTTCTCCTAACAAATGCTAACAAGCAGTATAAGAGTGCCTGGGAGAGAGGTCCCTCTGCTGGGCAGAGCTGAATGGGAAGGGGTGTGTGTGTGTGTTTTGTTTAGTTTTATTTTTTCTCCTAGCTACCTTCTATCTTCTCTGTCAGAGATAAGAGTAAAGGAGGCAGACCCTGAGAGGTAGGAGGGCTGAAAAGGGGCCTGCAATAAGACATCTCATGATTAAACCATCCAACGGGAGAGATCAAAGCAACAACTTGAGAGATAAGAACACGTGTACCATTCAGATGGTACACATTCAAATGTGTACCGAAAGTCCGAGAGTTTGTCAGACTCGCCCAGTCCAGGACTCCCAGTGAGTCAGCGTCTCTGTCTGATGGGAGGCTTGTACATTTTATGTCAGTTCATAGGGTGTTCCTCCGGCACCTCAAATTTGAGAGCCATGGAGGCCATTCAGCACATCTTGGAAGAGAAATAAGACAAGAAATCCTTACGGTGCTCAGGTAGACACCTGGCACCATTCAAAGATCCACCAGAGAGGAGCAGAGAAGTTCCCCAAAGAATAAGACACATCTTCGCTTTCAACTCTCACGTTAGGTACATAGCTTCCATGTTACAATGACTTCTGTACTTTATTTCCTGTATTATAGCAACTTTTCAGCAGAGAATAAAGATGCATTTGAGAGCTTCACCCCTAGTTTATTTTTTTAACTTAAAAGATGATTGGATGGGCTATGTTTGAAGTCCTGTAACAGAGCTACCCAAGGAGATAGGCAGTGGATAATGCAGAGAATAAAATGACATGTCCCAAGCATGTTTTCTAAGAATAGTTTGTATGTAGTTAGCCTATGCTTGCCCTTGGTGGATGGGTCCGTTATGCCAACTCTACAACCGTGCAACCCAGAATACTCTGCCTAAAGAAAACTATGCCTTGATTCTCTGTGAACTTTTATCGCTTATTGAAGCGATAGTCTCCAGCCAGGTAGCTTAGAGGTGTCAAAAAAGCTCAGTCACTTGTCTTGTATACTTTGAACCTTCAAAAAAAAAAAAAAAAAAAAAACCAAGTTTTTATTTTTTGATGAGATAGATTGACTCTGCAGGTAAAGATGCTAACTACCAACTTTGATAGCCTGAATTCATTTCCCAGGCCCCACGAATAGTAGAAACAGGAGAAATAACTCCCACAAGTTGTCCTCTGAGGGTCATACATAGGCTGTGATTCACATGTCCAAACCTGTGCTCATGTGTGTGCGTATGTGCCCTCCCCACCACCAATCACACAAATAAACAAATATAAAAGCATAAAAAATACACTTAAATGCCAAGATAGTTATAGAAAGTAACATTCTAAATGTATACATATAATGAGTTAGCTTTCCACAGGAGTGGGGAGCAAATGACATAACTGTTCACACACTATCAGGACTTTTAAAGGCATTAACTTTAACATATCAATAACAGTTGGATTTGGCTATAGTGGTGCATGAGAGTTCTACATCTGACAACGTGTGACTTTGACCCATTTCTGTGATAGCCTTCCTTGAGGGTGAAGAAAAATAAAGTGGGCCAGAAGCCTGTATGCATAGATGATTCACACCAAATGGCCGACACTCACTCACCTTCGAGGTAATGAGAACTCTGCAGTCGATTAATTCTTAGGACACCAACCAGAAGTGTGACCTTAGGTAGGTCACCTCTGCTCTGTTCCATATGTCTTCTTAAAGAAAAAAAAAATAGAGGAAGACGATTGCTAATTTCTATTAATTTGTGTGCTCCACTATCCCGTATGCATTTCTACAAGACCTCCTGTCTTGCACCCCAAAGATAAGTTGCTAGAATTTCCTTGGTGCCAGTCAACTGCGCAAAAGCTTTTCTCTCTCCCTTTCTCCCACTTCAATTCAGTTTTTTGTGATAGGCTCTTTTTTTTTTTGCCACCAGTCCAGCTCTTTAAAAACCATTTCACGAGCTGTCCCAATAATTAACAACTAATTAACAAGAAGGCCTGGCTGCTAGGGCTTGGTGCTTTCAAAAAGAAATGAGCAGGAAGGTTGCTTTGCTTTCTCTATTCACCAGGTCCCCTCCATTGTCACTGTGATCTGCTGGAGATGGCAGCTCTTGAATGGTGTGAACAATCTCATTAAAAATCTCTGCTGGAACAATCAATTCACTGTCACTGGACCATATCGATCCTCAAGAACTGTCATTGAATTTCAGGGTGTTTGTTAAAAAAAAAAAAGATTTTTTTTTTTTTTTAAAGGAGATGAAATTGACAACTGGAAGTGTGCTTTGGTTTCACTGGGAAAGGAACTGCCTTAGTTACTTTTCTATTCCTGTGAGCAAAAGCATCTCCTGGAAAAGGGGCGTATTTCATATTCCAGGTTATAAATCCATCATGGAGGGAAGCTAGAGCAAGAGTACAGGGCAGGAACCTGGAGGCAGGAACTGGAGCAGAACCCATGAAGAAATGTTTTCTGGCTTGCTCCCTATGGCTTGCTAAACCTGCTTTCTTATGGCACCCAGGACCACCAGCCTATGGATAACACTATCCAGAGTGAACTGGGCCCTCCCGCATGAAAATGCCTCACAGGCTTCTCCACAGGTCAATCTGGTGGAAGCATTTTCTCAGTTGAGGCTCCCTCTTCCAAAATAACTCTACCCTGTGTCAAGTTGGCACAAAAACTAGCCAGCACAGAGATCATAAACAGGTGTTTCTCAGTGTTGCATCTGCAGAAATCTTACCAGGAGTTTCCTGACAGGGTTTAGCAGGATGCTCTCTCCAGAGACATATGGCCAGCCTGCAAAGAGACTGCCCATTATTCTGCTGTCTTCTGGGATGCCTCTGAATGTCCACCTTGGCACCATTTCTGAAATTCTTAATATTCTAAGCTTTATATAATGTAGCCTTGATCCCCTGACCCAGGGACCAGCATGGGCCGATGGAACCATCTATGCATTGATCAAGAAGGATAGTTTGGGTGAGCTAATATGGCTAGGTTATAATTGAAGCCACGGAAGCAGAAAGAAGAGCACAAATCTCCACACTGATTAGCCACAAATCTGTGACTGCGCAGCTGGTTGCCTGAGCTAGACTATACCCTGAACAGCAAGCCTGGCCTCTATTGAAACCTAGCAAGGCTCTCCACTGTGAGTGGAAGAAATGATTCCCACCGTTCTCTCCATGATAGTGGCATGAGCATACAGCTGCTATGCCTGACCATCGTCAGGAGAACCCACTGTTCCCCTGCTCTTTAACAGGTGAAACATTGTGTCTTTCCACTTTATTCTGACAGTGATGGTTAACATTGACTGTCAACTTGACAGGACTCAGGATCACTTAGAAAGTAAGCCTCTGAGCGTGCCTGTGAGGATTATCTAGATTAGGTCGGCCTCTGGGCACATCTGTGAGGGATTATCTAGGGTAATTGCCATGGGAAGACTCAACCACTGTCCATGGCACTATTCCATGAACTGGGATCACCAGAAGACCTAAGAGAAGGTCTGCACATGAGCACACCGATCAAAACACTGGCCTTTCCGTTCTCTGCCAGGACTGTGGGAGTTTTCACTAGAGAAATAACGTAAGCTAAAGCTGCCATTTCACTGGAGCCACCTGAGTGCTTAACAATGGAGGAACCAAAGCGAGACAGAGGCTTAACCTCTGTGACTGGGGCTTTTGACAGCATTGGTTTCTGTGTTTATATTAGTCAAAAGTCAAGGACCAAGTGCCACTACTTCCCGTGTTAGGTTCTTGTGACACTTGTGTGTCTGTGGTCCTTGAACAAGGACGTTTTCTGAGACACTGACAAAGGTAGGGTTGTCACTTACTCTAAGTGTGTGTTATGAGCATCCTCTAGGGAACAGTGTCTGTCCTTACTGCAGATCATGACGCAGCAGTTGTAAAAGCAAGATGGGCCTGCCTGGTCCGCCCTGATTGGGAGGGACTGATTTACAGAACACTGCTTTAAGGAAAAACCAACCATTACTTTCAAGTTGCTTCCAATAAAAGCAAAAAATTAAAGTATGCTTTTATGCATCTGGAAGGATCTACATTATACTTTTAATAGCTGGTGAATCTTTAGGGAAATGTGGGATTGTAGACCGAGGTGTATGGGCAAGATCATCTTTTTTTTAATTATATGGAACATTATTGACTATGCCAAGAACTCGTTTTGTGTTTCTTAGTTAGTTCAAAAACTTGTAATGTTAAATAGAATTTATTTATGTGTCAATCTCTGGCATAGTGTCCATATGTGCAAACACATACACACAGGACTATGCATACACTTACACCGAAGAAATGTACGGTAGCACTCACCTATAATCCCAGCACTCAGGAGATAAAAGCAGAAATATTGCAAATTCAAGACCTGAACCACATAGCCAGACTTTGTCTTTAATTAAAAAACAAAGAGCCAAAGCAATACAGTTGAAAGTCAGCCCAAATTCCTTTATCTACCAATTTTGATCAGATTCAAGCTGGGAAGACACTGGTCTATAGCCCCTCCACCCTCACCGATGCTAAAAAAAAAAAAAAAAAAAAAAAATCTCTTCCACCTGTAAACTAAAATGGAGAGAAAATCCAGGCATGGTGACATAAAACTTTGTCCCCACACTCAGGAGACAGAGGCAAGTGGATTTCTGTGAATTTAGAAACCAGCCTAGTCTACGTAAGTTCCAGGCCTGCCAGACTAAATAAAAAGACCTGATCTCAAGCAGAAACAATAGCAACAAAATTAGAAGCAAAACTTAAGATGGCAGAGGAGGAAGGAGGTCAGAGCCAATAGGTCAGGAGAGGACTCAAGGTGAGGATGGGCTATTTTAGAAAGATCCAGACTGGTTTGTGAGAGCCAAAGGACATAGAGAAGAAAGAATGGGTGACTTCCGTAGGACCAACACAAGGAGGCTGTAGCCTTCCAGATTGGGGACATGCTTACCACGGTCCAGGGACAGTGGTGTGTGATCGGTGGAAGGTAATACAAGGTGACCTCAAGGCTGTACTTCTTGTTTCTTCTAACCAAGGAGCCCTTATGCTTCCTAAGAAGAGGGACTCTAGCCTTAAGTCAGCACATCACGGCTCTGAGAAACCAGACACAGCCATTCCTACTCAGGAATCTCCCCAGTCTGGGGTTCAGACACCCCAGAGCAGAGACTTCATACTACCACTCACAGTATGGAGACCCCATCCAGGGGAAGCAGGAAAGGGGCCCACTCTGAAAGGTAATGTGTATCCCAGAGGCTGAATTACTTCAAGAGGTAGCCTTTTTTTTTTTTTTTTTTAACTATCAATCTAGGTATGACATGCAATTAAAGAAATTAAATGCTTAAATAGGAAGACTAGAAGTCTGTCTAAACTAGAAGAAATCAGAATATTGTTTCTTGGCAAATCTAAGTTTTCCTGACTCCTGGGAAAGAAGCTTGTGTGGAGCTCAGAGCTGTTTTGAAGAAATCAGAAGCGACATTTTCTTCACATATCTCAGTTGTGATGAGAGAATTTGATGACTCGTATTTATGTTTTTAAAATATCCTTTTGACTCAAATCACAGCCTCTCTTTGAAGGATATTTCAGTAGGCAGCCCGTTTTTTCTAATCTATTTTTGGGGTTCCTATAGCGACCATTGTAAAGGGAGGCAATCTGCTTACATCTTGTTTCTCAGACCATCTGTGGTTTGGTTCCCCCTACCCACTATGTCCAGCCTTTCTGGAATAGGAGGCCCAGGCTGGCCTCAAACTCGCCATACTCTTACTCCAGCCCTCAGTGCTGGGATGGACAGCATGCAGCATCATGCTTGGGATGGATGTACCTCTTTGTTTTGAGCTATCAGACTGGCTCCTGATGGGAGAAGATATCAATATGTATATATGTATGCTGTGTTAGTCAGCTTTCCATTGTTATAATAAAACGTACGAGATAATCAACTTACAAAAAGAAAGGGTTATTTTGCCTCATATTTTGGAGCTGGTGATCAGCTGAACCCACTGCTCTTACAAGTCTAATGGGGTCCCCTGATGGCAAGGTGGGGAGTGGGTAATGGAGCAAACCCACTCACCACATTGTCAGGAAGAAAAAGAGTCGAGGAGGAAGCAGTGGCCACAGGGTCTCTTTCAAGGATACATATCTAAGCACCCAAAGACCCCCAGCTAAGTCCAATTATTGGCTTCTCCTCATATTACCTCAACGAAGACCCTGCCTTTAATGTAGGGTCTAGTGGGAGACATTCAAGATGCAAATTGGAGAAAGAGAGAGAGAGAGAGAGAGAGAGAGAGAGAGAGAGAGAGAGAGAGAGACTTAAAAACACAGATTTTGAGGTAGAATTTGATCTATATTAAAACATATACAATAGAGTTAGAATTTAAAATATATTGAAGCAGACATTCTGCAAGGCAGTAAGAAGATAAGAAAAGTTGAAGTTAGTGACTCGGAACTGAAACAGAAGTATTATTTTCAGCCTGACAGCTCAAGAGATAAAGAGTCTGGCCCTGAAGCCATGAGATGGCTCACAGATTTTTCCATCCACTGAGCACTAAGTATGAATTTGAACTAGGTGTCTGACCTGGTCCAGTTTCGGTTTCCTCACCAGAAGATGGAGATAACAGCATGCAAACCAGCATCCCACAGTTTCTGTGACAAAGGATGCCACTGAGCAGGTAGGGACATTGTTCAACAATGATCCAGTGCCTGTGTCATCATGACACTTCTGGAGGTGACCCATGGAGCCAGCTCCAGAGGCCTTGCAAGATCTCCGACTTGTTCCCTTCCAGACTCTGTCAGTAGTCTGTAACACTGAAGGGTCTCTAAACCATGGTGGCACACTGGCAAGACCATGACAATACAGCCAGAAGATGGAATACACAATTAGTAGAACTTGGTCAGCAACTTCTACTGTCATCTCTCACCAACTTGTTTACTGACCTTGTGTTCTAAGATGAACTGAGAAGAGTTGAGGCAACTGTGTTAGCTTTTACCGAATACTCAGGTGTGCCTGTCTCACGGACACTGTCCTCTAAGTGTTCACAGTGGGATGTGTATCATTCTGTTTTGCAGATGGGGAGACTGAGGCCTTCATGACGATCACAGAGGGAGTGGCTGTAGCTGACACCCACATGTTTTCTTCAGCAACACTGCCTGCCCTGATACCCAGTGGCTGTCACTCAGGCAAGTCTTGGAAGACTGGGGCAACACAGATGACTGAAATCTCAGGTGTGTACCAACCAGCCTCACTCGCTTCTCTCCACACTACTTAGTTACAAATAAAACATAGTTGATTAAGTTTCCCTTTCTACCCTCTTTTGTTTGGAATCCCTCTTGAATCCTGGTGAACAAGACACAGCACAGGTGAAAAGGAAAATGGGAAGAAACCGGGGACTTTCCTCCAAATAGACAACAGTCCTTAAGTCTATCTCAGTGATGACATTATTAAAGGGTGAATATGAGACTACCCGAGAGCCTCTACAGCAAGCTGTTTTCAAGCTGGTGTGTGTGTGTGTGTGTGTGTGTGTGTGTGTGTGTGTGTTCCTAACCCTTAGTTTTCTTCAAAGGAGTAAGGCAAATGGCAGTCACTACTCTCAAGATTTAACAAGTACTGCCTGCCATATATTAAGTAAAGGGGAGTAGCTAACCTAAGTGTCCAAATGCTTTGCGCTAGAGTTTAAGACACACATAAAATCAATGGTAAGTGTTTACTGACCACTTCCCCTGTACTGGGTACTTTGTGTCATCCCTCTTCATACACAAAACAATCCAGTAAGGAGGACAGTTCCCTTTCATCAATAAGTAAACTGAGGCACAAAGGCAAAGTTCCTTGCCCTAGTGTGATGGTTTGAATAGGTATGGACTCCATAGACTCATGTGTTTGGATGCTTGGCCCACAGGGAGTGACACTATTAGAAGGTGTGGCTTTGTTAGAGGAAGTGTGTCACTGTAGGGTGGGTTTTGAGGTCTCCTATGCTGAAGCTATGCCCAATGTGGTACACGATCTCCTTCTGCTGCCCGTGGATGAAGATGTGGGACCCTCGCTTCCTCCAACACCGTGTCTGCCTGCATGCTTCCATGCTTCTCACTGTGATGATAATGGACTAAACCTCTAAAACTTTAAGCCAACCCCAGTTAAATGTTTTCCTTTACAAGAGTTACCTTGGTCATGGTGTCTCTTCATAGCAATGAAACTCCAAGACACCCAGACTGGCAGAGCTAGTGACCCTAAGAACTGGGACTCCCCGGTTATGATTAGTCATCTCCTCTGGAGTGGACTACTTGGCAAATAAATATTTTCTTACTTATTTTAGTCAGGGAAGAGAAATTTTTAAAAAGCAATTTATTGAAGGGCTTTTGAGGACCCTCCTGGGGTATAAACGAGACACGGAAACGTCTAGTTTAAAGCTGTAAGCCTTTTGCTGAGGCAGTCTCTCTGCTAGTTCCTCTAACTTAACCTGACTTCCCAGCCTACTCCCACATGTTCTGGTCTTTCTTCTGTGTCTACTTCCAATCTTCCACCTCTGCTTTTGTCCTTCCTGTCTCTCTGCCTGCCAGGAAGTTCCACCCAACCCCCATTTCCTGCCCCAGTCATTGGCTGTCAGATCTTTATTGTAACCAATCCGCAGTAAAACAACCCCAGACCATCTCCTAGGTTGCTTTTAGGCAATATGGGGCTGCCCGAGCTTCATGGTTTGGGCAGGTGGGGAAAAACAAGCACTTACAAATCTGAGACCAGTGATGGGCCATAGAAATGACAATACCAAAATGCTGTCAACAGTTACCTCTCTGCTGGTATAGAATTAACAAATGAAAATACAGGGACACGCCTTCATAAGGTCACCACAACAGCAGTGCCTGGGATTGAATAGATGTATCAGGGGTTAGGAGTACTAGCTGTTCTCACAGGGGACCCTCGTTCAGTAATCAGCACTCAGACAGTAGCTCACAACCTCCTCTCTACCACTCATTTCAGAGGATCTGACACCTGACTCCACAGGCTCTTGCATGCACATGGCACACACACACACACACACACACACACACACACACACACACACACAC
>JANHMN010000007.1:4223664-4239345 GCA_030674055.1 Rhabdomys pumilio | reverse complement strand
ACACACACACACACACACACACACACACACACACACACACACACACATCTTAAAGAAAAACAATTTGCTTTAAAAAAAGCAATTTGTGATGGTCAGATATTTGGGACAATGTATGCTAGGCCAACCACTCTTGAGGGCCACTGGTACTGAAGTGGCTTGAGTTTTGGGGAGTTTTCCAGAGATCACCAGAGGTGACGGTAGACGAGGCAAACCTTGTAAGAACTGTGAAGTCCAGTAAGAAAATACACACAAGCAAGCGTGCACACATACACATATGGTTCTAAACCAGGATCACCAGCAAGGGGCAACGGGTTGTTGCCTCAGTCCTGAGGCTGCAACAATACACTCATTTTTAGACTGTTTCTTATATATCTGGGGGACTCTGTAGGTACCCCACTTGTCAGTGTGGTATCTTATTTAGTTGAGGGACAGCATGACTGGTATGCTTTTGAGAGTGAGTGTCTGGATTCAGATCCCACTTCCTCACTATCTATGTGAGCCTGGACAGGTCCCTTAACCTTCTGTGTCTCAGACTCCTCACCTGCACAACTGGGCTAGCAGCCAGAGTCCTGGTCTGAGAGAGTTGTGAAAACTGACGAGTTGGTGACCACAGTGTACTTCAAACAGTCTTGGCGAGCTGGAAGGTCAACGCCTGCTAGATATTAACACAGAAGATGTCTATGGACATAGTAAAGAAACCATTGTGAGAAAAGGGGAAATGATAGAAACGGAGACCTGATTACCACTAGGGAAATGGAAGGGCTTATTGTCAGAAATTTCTAGAGCCAATAATTACATTTTGTTTCTTGATCTGGATGGCGGCTGTATAGGTGTTGATTTCATGAAAAATGTACTGGGCTTTGCATAGGATTGGAGCCCATTAGCAAAAGCAAAGACGCTAGGAGTCGGAGGAGTGAGAGGAGGAAGAGACAAGGATAGGAGAGGTGACAGTGTACCTTCCCTGGGACCAAGCATCCTAGTGGCATAAAAGACCATGTTTTCAAAATCCAGGGCAAAGTCTGTAATTTCTATTTTTCATGTGAGCAAACTCTTGAATTAAGAATTATTAAATGGCCAGGCAGTGGTGGCACACGCCTTTAATCTTAGCACTTAGGAGGCAGAGGCAGGTGGATTTCTGAGTTCGAGGCCAGCCTGGTCTACAGAGTGAGTTCAGGACAGCCAGGGCTACACAGAGAAACCCTGTCTCGAAAAACCAAAAAAGAAAAGAAGGATTATTAAATGGCCAGGCATGGTAGTACATGTCTTTCATCTCAGCACACAGGAGGCAGAGGCTGGCTGATCTTTGTAAGCTAGAGTCCAGCCTGGTCTACAGAGTGAGTTCTAGGATAGCCAGGGCTACACAGAGAAACCCTGTCTCTAAATAAAATAAATAAATAAATAAATAAATAAATAAATAAATAGCACCACATTCAAAGCAAAACCTAGTGAGTTTCAATATGCGTCTTTTGCATCTGCCAGTGAATAGACTCCATGATCATGGTAAGGCCCTCCATTGGGTCAGGAGTAGTTAGGAATGTGATGCCCCAACCTGAGCCAGGCAGCTAACATCCCATGGAATCTAAAAGGAAGGGGAAGGTCTCCACAGATAATGCTTGATGGCATCAGAGAAGTCAACCAGTGTGAAGACAGCCACGTGTCTGCCTGTACGTAGGCCAGAACATCTAAGGTCCTAGAAGATCTGGAAAACAGTCCCTTAGCCAGTAGATGTGGGTCTTCTTGGACTGTTGGTCCCTCCCTTGAAGCCATTGGAGGTGCATTTCCGGTAGGCAGAGGTGGCCCTTGATGGATGTTTATCCCCAGCTGCAGTAGAGGAAGTGCCAGTTCAGGTGCTCACAGTGACCTTGGTGAAACACTGCCAGGCACCTATTGAGCTATGACAATGAGCAGGGAATGTGAGGGAAAGATAGGAGGTGGAGAAACACGTAAGGCAAAGAAAGTACCTCTCAGAGAAGGCGCGTGATGCTGAGAGCTTCTGGCAGGGTGTGGCTCAGTGGTGGAGCAGTTGCTGAACAGTGACAAGGCCCTAGATTCAGGCCCCAGCAATGTAGGAAATGATAGTTGTGCCTGGGCCAATCAAGCCAGGCTGACAACTCATCCTCAGTAGGCCACTTAAACATAGAAGATGCAATGAAAAGTAATAAAAGGAAACGTATGCCCTGTGGACACACTGGGAAAGGGAGCAAAGGAGTCCTGTAGGTACTTAGGGTTCTGACATGAGGTTTACAGAGAGGGCAAGAGAGAAGCACCACTGAAGAGTCCCAATCAAAGCGTGGTCCCAGCCATCACTGTCTGTCCTGCAAGGTGGTCTGAGTTATTGGAACTGTGGGAATCTGAGAGACGAGTTCCTCTTCTTGCTGGCGCCAGGCTTCAGCCTTTAGCCTTTTCCTTCTCACAGCATGGGAGGCTCCTGGAGAAATTCCAGAAGTCTTGAGGTCCATTGTCTCAATATTCTGATAGTCAAAGGGGAGGGGCACTTTGTGTCTTGTTATTTAGAGTATTACTTACTGTAAGCCACAAGACAAAGCAGTTGCCCTTCCCCGACCCTAGAAAGGACTCCCATGTGCAGAATATTGCCTTTCATCCATACTGTGGCCACTGAGAATACCACTCCTTAGAAGCCAGAGAATGACTGAGTCTTCCAGGTGAGGATTACAAGCTCAAGATAGATTCCTACAGTTAGTTCTTAGGACAAACTCAGACCCCTTTCCAGAGCCTCTGGCCAGCTCTCCCAAGCAACCCAAATCTATAATTCAACTTTCCAAGAGTCCACAATCTGAGACAATGTGTCTCACTGGAAACATGACACTGTTCCTTTGATAACAAATGTCAGGACATCCCTGGGACATGGCCTCAGGAGAGTGGGTCTTCACTGTTCTGCTTGCCTCTCATTCAGGCAATCCAGCACCCTGGGCAAGCATTATTTCCTGCGTGAACCAGCCCCTCTAATTTCTCTATTCTAGTTGAATTAATAATGTCAACAAAATAAAGATTTTTTAAAAAGAAGCCAGAGGGAGTTGAACATCTTGAAGATGCTAAACTCTTCTTGGCCAGGGGACTACACTCCAAGAGCCCCAGAAAGAACTGAATAGAATTATACCCTGGAAGTGAGGAGGAAGGAATTTTGGAAGAATTAAAGCCCGAACAGAGTTTTGAGGGATGAATAGGAGTTTTCAGATAAGACAAAGCAATGGCTACTGCCAAGAAAGGGAAAAAACATGAAGAAGCCAGAAACATGGTTTGAGATTCCACAGCTTAGGAAGATAAAGTGAATATATCTCTAAACCCAGTAAACAGATCAGATGGACAGGACTGGAGCCCCAGGGAATAGCACTAACTAACCTTTCAAGTTCTACTTAACGGAGGTCTTCTCCCATGAAGAAGGAGGTGTTCTCAGCCCCTAACTCCAAGTGCAAAGAGACAGACTGTAAGAATAGCCAGGTTCCCTCCCTGTCTTTGGAAGTTTGAACAGTGTGTGTTCAGGGGACCTTCCTTCTGACTGAGGCTCTGCTCCATCTTTCTCCAGATGGCTTCTCTGAAACAACTGAATAGGTTTCTGTGTTGACCAGAGCTCTTGACTCTCCCAGCTTGAGAGAAACTGGGTCAGTTTAATGACACTGATGTCACACAACTGACTTCCCTAATGGGAGCCTTGATGGAGGGTGAGGTAGAGCAAGGTGGGGCAGGGTGTGGAGCTGAGGTCACCCTGGAGATCTACTGCCATTAACAGGGTTCTGGAGAAAGGAGAGCCAGTAGCCAGTGGCTGCCCCAAGGCCTTTGAAGTTTTATTTGCTGCATTTTTTTTTAATGTCACATAGGGCAGTAAGCTATACCTGGAGGCTGCTGTCCTTTGCTCTCCAGACAAGGGCAGTGGCATTCACACTAATGTTGTCACAGCAGGTGAATGCTAAGGATCAAAGAGCAAGGGGTGAGAGGCAGAGCCCTGACCTTGCAGCCCTCAGCTCTGGACTCCCTATGCACACGTGTTTAGGAACCTCAGCTGCCATGACACATGTCTCTCTGGAGCCAAGTCACACTCTCTCCAAGGTGCAAGGGTGCAAGTCACACTCTCTCCAAGGTGACTGGGTATGACTTTGGCATGTCTGAGATCTTACTATGGTGAGGGGTTTTTTTGTTGTTGTTTGTTTGTTTTTTGTTTGTTTGTTTGTTTTCTTGTTTTTTTGTTTTTCGAGACATGGTTTCTCTGTGTAGCCCTGGCTGTCCTGGAACTCACTCTGTAGACCAGGCTGGCCTCAAACTCAGAAATCTGCCTGCCTCTGCCTCCCAAGTGCTGGGATGAAAGGCGTGCGCCACCACTGCCTGGCATGGTGAGGGTTAAGAAGAGGCAGTCAAAGGGAGTGCACATCATCTTCTCAACAGAGGCACCTGGTCCACGCAGCATCTGGATGGAAGTGGCCGTGACCTGCTCAGGAGCTGTTTGCTTTTGTGCTCTCAAACGGTCATTTCTAGGCACCTGTTCATGGATCAGCTACCTGGGAATGCAGGTACCAGAAGCTGTTCAGGGGTCCTGATTTCACAGGCCTTGGGTTGAGTCCACCCTCTGTGGGAAGGCATTCAGCCAAGGCTGATGGACTCTCTAGGATGTTGTCTGACTGTCCACATCCAGAAGGGACTCGAATGAGGATTGGGCACCCACCATTTGTTACTTATTGTCCTTGGCCACCCAGAAGGGTTACCTGATGGGAACTTATGGAACCAAAACCCATCAGACCTTGAGGGGGAAAAAACAAAACAAAACAGAACCTGTCTTTTAATCAGCTCTGCATAGAATTTACATGTTCCTTATACCTGCCTTAGGGTTACTATTGATATGAGAAAATACCATGACCAAAGCAAAAGGAGGAAAGGGCTTATACGGCTTACTCTTCCGTAGCACTATTCATCATTGAAGGATGTCAAGATAGGAACTCAAACAGGGCAGGAACTTGGTGACAGGAACTGATGCAGAGGAGACAGAGGGGTGCTGCTTACTGGCTTGCTCATCACGACTTGCTCAGCCTGCTTTGTTATTAAACCCAGGACCTCCAGCCCGGAATGAGCTGAGTTCTACCCCATCAATCACTAAATAAGAAAATCTCCTACAGCTGGATCCTAAGGAGCCCTTTTCTCAGTTGAGGTCCCCTCCTTTCAGATGTCTCTAGCTTGTGCCTGCTAAAACTAGCCAGGACAGTATTTCGGGAACTCTGATCTCTGCTGCATCACTTAAGATCCATCACTTATCTGTTGCCCTGTTGGAGAAGGCTGCACAGGCCTCAGTGGGTCTGTGGACTGACAAGCTTGCTGACTCTGCAGCCTACGGGTCTAGTTCTGGTAACAAGGCTGGGTTTCTGCTTTTATAACTTGTATTTGGACATTTGTATAGATCAAAGTACATGAACAATTCCCCTAAAGACACTTGTTGGATCAGCTTCCTCCTGTACTAAATGTTATCACCTACATTGGATTAGAATGACTCCTTTATTATCTCACTCTGGGAGAATAGGAACCTGAAATGGCCTCCAGCAAGGAATTTATTTCTTAGCCTATCCAGTTTCTAGAAGCCATCTGCACTGCTTGGCTTGCAGCCTCTTCCACCCTCTCCAAAGCCACCAGAGTAACATCATCTACCACAGTTATAAGTCATCTCTCACATACCTCCTCCTTCCACATAGATGCTAACAACCCCCAGGATTATGCTGGGCCCCCAGCAAACAGGACAATGTTCCCATCTCCTGTTTTTTTTTTTTTTTTTTTCTCTTCCTTATTTTTTAAAGACAGAGTCTCATGTAGCTCAGGCTAGCCTGGAACTCAGTATGTACCTGAAAATGACCTTGACTTTCTGATCATCCTGTCTCCACTGCCCTAATGCTGGGATAATGGATGTCTACCACGGTGCCTGACTTTATGAGGCACTGGGAATGAAACCTAGGGTTTCTTGTACGATAGGCAAGGAATTTCGCTGTCATCTGAGCTACACCCCCAAACCCTCTCCCCACCATGATCACAACTAGGACTGCCAACCCCTCTCAACCCATAAGATTACCACTCTAGAGACTCTAACTTGGTCATCTTTGAGGAGCTATGATTCTGCTTACCAGTGGTTCCCAGTTTAAATGAAAGCAGCCAGCCTTGTGACCCACACATATGCACCCATCTTCCTGTTTGTTTTGTTGGACCAGTGCAAGGGTTCTAGAATTTCCACAGTATCAAAAGGATCCCTCCCTCTCTAGACTGTAGCAGGTCTTCTGACTAGTAGGGCCATCAGCCATTGAGTCTTCGTTGATGAGAGATGGCTCAGTGAGTAAGAGCTGCTTTTCCAGGGGTCCTGAGTTCAATTCCCAGTAACCACATGGTGGCTCACAACCATTTGTAATGGGATCCAATGCCCTTTGTTGTTGTGTCTGAGATAGCAAGTGTACTCATATACATAAAATAAATAAATCTTTTTTTTTTTTTTTTTAAAGAAGTTGCCTGTTGGTTTTAGCGTCCTACCTCCAGGATAATGGTTTGAGAGCTGCTGGCCCAGTGGGAAGAGGTTCAGTTTCAAAACCAGGCGTACCAAGGTTTGGAAACTGTTCTCTTATTGAGAAATGAAAGACTCTGGGACTGTTTTCTCTCTAAAAGGTCCTTGTGAAGATGAAATGATTCAAAATTGAGCACGGTGGCTCGTGCCAGCTGTAGGAGTTATAACTGGTTCTTCCTCCCAGCCCCCTGCTCCCAAAAATAAGACTCAGACTCAAAATATTTCTACAGATACCTTGGCTATATAGCTAGGCTCTTCTCTGACTAGCTTATAATCTATAATAACCCGTTTATTCTAATCTTCATCCTGCCACGTGGCTGGTTACCTGGTTACCTGTGCTCAGGTCCCATGCATCTTCCTGGGTAAACCTCCCACCTGGCACTATCCTATAATCCTTTTTGCCTCCTGGTTGTCTCACCTCCTGTTTCCTGCCTAAGCCATAGGGCATCAGATTTATTATTGACAGGCGCCATATCCATACAGACAAAAGCTATTCTCTGTATATGCAACAGCTCCAGCACACTGACCTATGTGTGGCTGGTTACTGTCTAGGTGCTGTGGTCCTGGGAGTGTCATGTGACTGGGTGGATGGTCATGCAATGGCAGAAAAATCCCCTCTGTGGGTTCATTTGCATCCCATCCAATTCATGTATTGAAGTCCTAGCTCTACTGACTCCTCTACACCTGCACCAGCCCTTCCTGGAGAAGGTCGGGGTGTGTGACCAGGCCACAGTGGGAGGAGGACCTTAGAGAGTTCATCTAAATTACAGCTAGCTACCCAGCTCGTTGGCACCAGCCACAGGCACTGCTTTCTTTAAAGTTCTGATTGATTGTGTAAGTCAAACTGCCCCTCCTTAAGGTAACATCTTACACCTTTAAAGTGTCCAGTACCGGAAGCTTAGAAAAAAGGGGGTGGGGAAGTAGAGTGGCAGCTGCTGTTTCTTGAAGGCCTAATGGAGACCAGAGACCAAATTCTAACTGCTCCATTCCTGCCTGCTATACAGGGTGGGGTATAGGAAGATATCATACTATGCTTTTATTATATACCATAAATACTGTAATGTATCATGTCATAGTCCATCATGGCCTCACTTGACTCTGTGAGGGGACACTATTCTCCCCATTCTATACAGGAGGCAACAAAGACTCAGAGAACGATAGAAACAGAGGGAGAACCCATCTCTTGGATTCCTCAGGGCCTAATCCCTCTGGCTGCAGCAGATGGACATTGTTTCCACTCTGATCTGGTCAGCCCATGAGCAACTAGAGCAGTTGGAGAGAACACGGTTTTGGAGTTCACATTTCTCCCGAATAATGTGTTGAGATCCAAATCCAATCCAAGGGCTGACCCCCTGACACCACCCTGACATGAATAGGATTTGCTCTGTTGGCCTCTTAGGAAAATGGAGCTCTCAGGCCACACTGGGCAACCAGGTTGTGCTTGTAGATGATGGGGTCTGGGCAAAGCACATCCGGTGCAGGCTCACCTGTTCTGTCAACTGCACCATTGTAATGGGAGAGACTCATGGACCTGCATAGTTTCATTTCGTGGGACTGGCAGGCAAATAGGCTCCTAGTACATACAGTGATTTCACTCACCGCTTCAATGGAAAGGGGACAGGACATTTACATTGACCAAAATGCAGTCAAATGGTCAAAATTCAAGAATGGAGCTCACTATGATTATAAAGATTCACATTCTTTGACTCAAAATTATAGCCACTTGCAAACCTTGCCCCAGTTTTGTGACTTCCTGTACCCAAGTCCTTTGCAATGTGACTCTGTAACTCATCAAAAGTGGAGGCTGTTTCCTCATTTCTCTAATGTTGGCTGGACTGTGACTTTCTTTAGTCCATAAAATGATGGAAGTTTTGGTTTTTGTTTTTTTGTTTTTTCGAGACAGGGTTTCTCTGTGTAGTCCTGGCTGTCCTGGAACTCACTCTGTAGACCAGGCTGGCCTCGAACTCAACAGATTCACCTGTCTGTGCCTCCCAAGTGCTGGGATTGAAGGCGTGCGCCACCACCGCCTGGTTGGAAGTTTTGTTTTTTAAAGATATACTTATTTATTTTATGTATATGAGTATACCATAGCTGTCTTCAGACACACCAGAAGAGGGCATTGGATTTCATTACAGATGGTTGTGAGCCACCATGTGGTTGCTGGGAATTAAACTCAGAACCCCTGGAAGAACAGTTAGTGCTCTTAACTGCCGAGCCCTCTCTGCAGCCCCTGGTATGCAAGTTTTTAACGTAACATTTTTATTGATTTTCTGGGACTCACATTGTGAGTCCAGTGTCACATCAGTGACACTCACTTCCCAGTCTTTCCGTGTTCTCTCCCCTATCCTTGCGACCTTTCTCTGAAAAGAGTAAAACAAACAAACAAAGACTAAAGTTCTATTTGTACTGTCTATATACTCATTGGGTCATGGTCAAACCTCAGTGGCCTGCTCCTTACTTAGAGCTGAGTCGGTCCCTTCCTGAACCACTGCAGAAGCCACCAGTTGTGGAGAGTGACACTGAAGCATCTTCATCACACCATTAGGAGTTCTCTTCAGTGCCTTCCTGTCTAGACTGAAGAGCTAGTGGGAAGGAGGAGTGGTTAGGGGCTGTCACAGGAGCTTTCCATGTCCCTCCCTCTCAACTATGCATCTACATTGATGTCACTGCAAAAGTGGCTTCCTTGCTCTTCCCGGTGGCCAGTGGGAGAACCGATAACGAGCCTTTATATATTTCTGTGTGATAGCACAGACCATGATCACAACTCCCGGCTGCAGTAGAACTATAGACCAAGACAAAGCCCTTGAACATGGCCCACACCGTGAACATCAACACAGCCTTGGGTAGCAGCACAAGCCAACTAAATCAGTATTGCCCCCGGGGACAGCGTGGCTCATAGACATCAACACGGCTTCAGGCTACAGCATGGACCCAGACATCACCATGGCCTTAGGTGGCAGCACAGGCTACGTGCATTATGGCTCCCCAGTAGCAGCATAGCCTGAGAACATGGACGTGGCTTCAGGGAGCGGGACAGACCGTGGATTTCTGCGATAACTTGGATGATGGACATCAAACATAAAACCTAGCTGCAGCAGGACCCCAGACCTAGACACAGCACTCAGCAGTAACACAACCCAGACATCTCCATAGCCTTACGTGACAGCACAGGCCACTCACATCAGTATGGCCCCAATGGCAGCAGGGCCTACAGACATCAACGTGGCTTCAGGCTGCAGCACAGATGCCAAACATTCATATGCTCCCCAGTGGTAACATGGACCACAGACAGCAATTCAGCTTAGGTGGTGGCTGGTGGCATGCAAATTTTATGGCTTTCATACTTCTGTTTGCTCTCTGGGAATGGGAATAGGGCACATCACATAGCTTATCTAAACAAGGATAGAAAAAGATGTAAGACTGTATTTGATATACTAAATCTATTCATTTGTGAATGGAAAGGGGAGACAGGTAGAGAACACAGACATGAGCTGACATGAACTGGACTGGACTTTCTTTTATTCTTTTTCTTTCTTTGTTTGAAGTGTTTTGTTTTGTTTTATATCTAGACTAGCTTCAAACACATCAATCCTCCTGCTTCAGCGTCCCAAGTGCTGAGATCACAGGTACATGCCATCACACCCAGGCAAAAGAAAAACCTCTTATGACTTAGAACTTTGATTTAGAGATCATGTGAATGCTTTGTGTGATTATGTGGTTGAAATGGGGGGAGTGGATATGAGTGTATCATATGCATGCATGTGTGTGGACGCCAGAAGTCATCTCAGGCCTTACTTTTTAGATACCATCCACCTTGTTTTTTGAGACAGAGTTTCTCACTGGGACTGGAGACTAAAAGTGTGTGCTACTATGCCTACCTCTGGTTCTGGTTTGTTTTTTTTTGTTTTGTTTTTTTTGTTTTTGTTTTTTCGAGACAGGGTTTCTCTGTATAGCCCTGGCTGTCCTGTAACTCACTCTGCAGACCAGGCTGTCCTCGAACTCAGAAATCCGCCTGCCTCTGCCTCCCAAGTGCTAGGATTAAAGGCGTGCGCCACCACCGCCCGGCTGGTTCTGGTTTTAAATAGCATTTCTTCTCTCACATTTCATAGCTAATGAGATGGGGGAATACATTCATTTAGGCACCAAAATATCAAGTCCCCCAGACCCAGCTTTGCCAAGCAAGCTTGCCAGCGTCACCTCCCTCCCTTGAGTCTTGCTTGCTCTGCTTGTAGAGTCTCATATTGACATCTCATGGCCCGTAAGTGGGAAAACACAAAGTCTTTATGAGTCGTAACATTATTCATCACACATTAGGAATTGTGAGCATCAGCAGCCAGAAAACTGTCATTCCCATAATCAGAAATCCCTCAGCAGGACAAGTGGTAGATTTTTTGATAGATAAGTTTGTTACTAGGTAGGTTGGTTGGTAGGTAGGTTGACTGGCTGGTTGGTAGGTGGGCTGGCTGGCTGACTGGTTGGTTAATTGGCTGGTTGGTTGCTTGCTTGGTTGCTTGGTCGATAGGTTGACTGATTGATCGTCTGGGTAGTTGGTTGGTTGTTTTTCCCATACTGAGCCTCTCAGAGCTGAGTGGCATAACAGACTACTGGACTGACAAAGTGGTCAGTTCAGCTGATGTGAGAGCCAGGTGCAGCTAGGCCACCCACCCACACACACCGGGTAGCAAGCGGCAGTGGGTGGTCTTCAAAGGCAGTTGGCATTTTTCAGCTTTACAGAAAAGAAGTGGGTGGATCCATGTGTTGGGGTGATATCATGGGAGTCAGGCTGGCCTTCTCCCCCATAAAGCCTGTCTCCTTCCTTCATAGCCAAGCCAATCACAGACCAGCTAAACACCAGGTGGTCTTTCTTCCTGGTCATTTTTAACTGACTGATGAAAATTAATTTTTGTCTCTTACCTAGTAGCATCCATTCCTAAGACTTAGGAGTCTACATCACCATGACTGTAGTCTGTGGTTTTGGAATAACTGAGTCGTGACTCTCCAGTTTCTGTGATCAGCCCCTGCTCCCTTGGGTTGCTAACTCCATGTTCCTGCTCCATCCCTGCTTGGCTACCCTTATCCCTTCCCACACCATGCCAAGCCATCCCTTTAAAAACAGTTGCCTCATCACATAGACCCCAGCGTTCTCTGAGGAGTTTGACTAACGTATTGCCTTAAACCCAACTGAGCAACTGAGGAAAAAAAAACAAAAAAAAAAAAACAAAAAAAAAGCCTAACCAGAAAAATAAAAGAAACATTTGAAATCTAGCTAGTAGCCAGCCAGTCTCAGTAAGAACGCTGTAACAATTGCAGCATAGAGCACAGTGCACAGACAATATTTAGATCCTTGCCATGGCTCAGCCTGATGTCACTGGGCCATTCATCATGTATTGTGATCTCATGGCCTCACAAAGGGCTGTGGGGAGGCGAGGTCCTCAAGTGCCCAGCCATCGCCTTAGCTGTTGACAAAAACATCCTTTTATGATACTCAGAATTGTGAGAACCGTGATGGAGAGGCTTAATTTTGAGAAGTTTAGGCAAAAGCACTTTGGATGCCGAGTGCCAGTCTAATGAAGGCATCTGCAGTGAGTTTTTTAGTGATCCCTTTCCAAAGTTTTTGAAAAGTGAAGCAACATTGAATTCAACAGATAGACCCCTTGTCCTTGGTTGGTGATGAGACACATATTTATCGGGTGTCTACTGAAGGCTCAAGCACTGCATTTGCTTGAGCCTGGATGCTGGTAGGAATCCAGTCAATCGAGTGCTTGCTACACAAGCCTGCAGCGTGACCCACAGCACTCAGTTCGAATCTAGGCATAAAGGCCCCTGTAGCCCCGGTGCTGGGGAAACAGAGACAAAGCTATCTGAGGCTTGCTGAGCAGACAGCCTACCCTTACTTGGAGTGTTCAGGGTTCCAGGGAGAAAGCCTGACTAGAAAATCAAGCTGGCTGGCACCTGAAGAATGACACCCCAGGTTGACCTCTGGCCTTCACATGCATGTTCAGACACCAGCATTTATACCTGACACTCATGAACCTGAACTCGTGTGCATACACACACACACATGCACAAAACAACAACAAAACAACAACAAAAACAAAAAACAAATTCTGCCCCCTTTCCATTAGCAAGCAGGGAGGTCATTGAGGATGACCACCCCCACTCCTCACTCTCCCATCTCTGCCAGTCAACTTTGGCCCTCACCTCCAGCATCACTGGTAACACACCAGCTTTAAGGAAAGGAAGGACCATAGCTGCCTTTCTTAGAACGTGGGAGCCCTCTGAAAGGAGAATAGAAGAACCCCAGCTGCCACCAAGACTCAAATGTCATGAAAAAGCAAGGGTAGCTGGGCTTTGCAGAGGCCCATTAAGGCACAACTGGCTGCTTTATAAAGTCTTTTTCCCCCTTATTCTTTTTAATCTAGTCTGTTACATGATTTTTGGTCAGAGGGATGGGGAATGAGTCATGCCTCTGGCCCTGGGTGGAAAGAGAGATTCTGAATTGCTCAAAAAATTGATTGCTCTCTTACTTAAGTGTTAATTAAATGAGCTCTCAATCACCTGGTCAGGCAACCACCCCTCAGGAAAGCTGCCCATTGCAGAAACCTGACATCAGTCTCTGGCTTCCACATGCATGCACACACACACATGTGAATATGTATTCACACACCAATGTGCACCATATTTACACACACACCGTACACACACACATATATATTTGCATATACATACATGAATATGCATTCACACATCAATGTACACCGAACTCACACACATGTATTTGCATATACACACATGCATAAATATGCATTCATTCATGAACATAAACCATACTCACACACATAAAACTAAAAAGAAAGAAAAGAAGCTTCAGTAAAACTGTCCTGGAGTATCCTTCGGAGTCACGTAAAATTTCTTTCATCGTTGAGATCTGCAAAAAGGCGGAGGGCAGAGGTGGGGATGAGGACTGGAGAGATGGCTCAGTGGTTAAAAGTAGTTGCTGCTCTCTCAGAGGACCTGGCTTCCATTCCCAGCAACCACATGGTGGTTCACAACCAATCATCACTCCAGTTGCAAGTGATCCGATGCCCTTGGCACAGACACGCTGCACACACACAGGCAAAGCATTCGAACACATAAAATAAGTAGATCTACAGAAGGAATCCTGAGTTCTCCAGTAACAATCCCTCCCAAAGATAAGCACTGTCAGCCGGGCAGTGGTGGCACACACCCTTCATCCCAGCACTTGGGAGGCAGAGGCAGGCGGATTTCTGAGTTCCAGGCCAGCCTGGTCTACAGAGTGAGTTCCAGGACAGCCAGGGCTACACAGAGAAACCCTGTCTCGAAAAAAAAAGAAAAAAAGAAAAAAAAAGCACAGTTACTATTCAAGCCATTTAGAAGAAGCACAAAAACAGTCATTAGAAACCATTTAGATATCTAGTAGAGATACAATTAAAATGTCTATATCCTCTGCCCAATGAAGAAGCTGTTTTTCATGTCTATAACTTGTGTCTGCGTGTCTGTTGCATGCAAAACAGAAAACTGCAAATAGCATAGAATAAGAAAAAGAGAGTAAGTTTGGGATTTATTATCCACTGCAGGCAAGTTTCTTGTCTCTTTTCTTTCTTTCTTCATTCGTTTTCTTTTAAGACCAAATGGGCAAGAGCGAGACAGCCAGTGGAAAAGTGACCTGGGTTCTCAGGAAACCCGGTGGGCCTGGGACAGAGCTGGCCTTTTAGAAAAGCTCACCACATGGCAGCTCCTGCTTCCATCAGACAAGAAGAGGCTCTCAGGGCTATTTCTGATTTGTTTGCAGAGCTGCAAGGGAAAAGCAAGACCTTTAAAGCCTTCCATTAATAAAAAGGAGGAGCCCACAGAGGTCACGGACCCTCCGGTACTACTACCAGGAGTTGCAGAAATGAAAAACAAAAACATCAATGTCCGATAAAGATTATGCAATCTCTTCTGTGGCCTCTAGAGAGAAGGAAGGCAGCCTTGAAACACGGTTTCTAAAGGAATCTCGAGATGCCTGCCTCCAGAGTTCATCTCCAAACTGCCTGAGTCAGGGTCTCAGTGTATTGCCTAGGCTGCCCTTGAACTACTGGACTCCTACATGCAAGAGCATCTCTTCAGCTCACAGCCCATGGCTCCCAAAGGCAGTTTTAGCTTAGTCACCTAACTCCCGATCCTAGGGTCTCTGACGGAGCTCATGTTTACCCAAACTCCACCTCCCAACATTCCAGATCCCATTTGAGATTCCATTTATCCCTCCCTTTCAAACTCCATGAGAGGTTTCGTGCCAGGATAATGTGGGAAGGAGCTTCAGAAAGTAATTCAATTTAGGTTTAGTTGCTTTGACCGGGAAACCCTTAAGTCATCTGGAAAAGAACTGGCCTCTTTGTCTAAGAGCTGGAAGGCTCCCAAAGACATTTCACACCGACCGCATAGCCTTGTATATGTACGTGTACATGCATGCATGTGCTTGCGTTTTCAAGGAATGTTCTGCTCTGCAGCAGCCCATGAACCTCACCAACTGGTGAGGTGGCATCTGAGGATGCCAGTCCTGTCATACCCAGAGCTTCAAAACATTACTTTAAAAGAGGCGACGATTCATTCCCAATCCACAGGACAGTTCGTTTGGCAGGAAGAGAGTAAAACTCGGTAAATTGGCAGAAGCCTGAGGAAGGGGTGGTAGAGAAGCCTTCCTTGTTTGTTTCCTGGGGCTGTGCCCTTCAGACAGTGGTAATTAGGGGACAGGGTGGGGCCTTCTGGGTTGAAATGATAGGACAGGTACTGTCCTAATTATGAGAGTTTATTGAGATGATGCTTGGGGTGTGGTTACTACCATCTGTTACAGTTCGTGAACTAGACTCATAAATGGTAGGCTCAAAGGGGAAGTGAGGATATTACAGACTGCCCTGAAGCCTCAAAGATCCAAAATGGTCAGGTTAAATACAGAGATGGCTTTGGTGTTTATCTGTTTGGGAGACAATGACACCTTTGAAACGTGTGGCCCTTTGTGGTCCATCCAGTGAGCACCGAGTTTCTGGATGTAACACGTACCATACTGGGTGGTTGTCTGCATATTAAGTTGTCTGCCCTGTTGAGCTGCTAATGAGTGGAAAGGTGCAGAGACCTCTGAG
>JANHMN010000007.1:4196745-4223654 GCA_030674055.1 Rhabdomys pumilio | reverse complement strand
TAGGTGTATGGGTACACCTGCATGTATGTCTGTGCACCTTTGTGCCCCAGGTATGTGCAGTGGTGGCAAAGGCAAGAAGAAAACATTGGAACCCCCTGGGACTGGAATCACAGACTATTGTCAGACATCAGGAATTGGACTATCCTTTGGAAGAGCAGCCACTCTGAACTGCTGAGCCGTCTCTCCAGCCCTCACAAAATTCTTACACTCGATAAACACTTTTAACAAAGTATCAAGATATAAACTCAATACACAAAAATCAGTGGCTTTATTATCTGCCGGTAATGAACTCACTAAGAAAGAAATTAGAGGCAGAAAAATCACATTCCCAGGACCTTCAAAAAAAATAAATAAATAAACTATCTAGTAAATCCAACCCAGGAGGTGAAAGACCTTTGCAATAAAAACTTTAAGACACTGAAGACAGACATTGAACAAGACACTAGAATATGAAAAGACTTCCTATGTTCATGGGTTAGAAGAAGTGAGAGTGAAAATGGCTACACTTTTGAGAGAAATCTACAGGTTAAATGCAAGCTGACCCCATTTTTCACAGAATTTGAAAAAGAAACAATAGCTGATCTCAGATTTCATTGTAGGGTCATAGTAACAAAAGCAGCACAGTACTGACCCCCAAAATGGGCACGTTGATCAATGGAATAAAATAGGGGAGCAGACGTAAGCCCACGCAGTTGCCTTTATTCAGACAGCCATTAAAAACAGACACGAGAGAGAACACAACCTGCTGTGGTCTGGATGATTAGGCCTTTGGAAATGGTTCATGGAGGGGAGTGTGGAAGAGTTTCGAATGTTGGAATAGAAGGATCTCTAATTCTGTTAGTAGTACATAGTGGTCCATTTCCGTGGGCGCTTGGGAAAAGACGCTCAGCAACGTTAGTCGTGGGCGGGGGGGGGGGGGGGGGGGGGAAAGGAATGCTGCTGCGCCAAAATCCCATCTCATCCTGTGAATGGTTCTCATCAAGAAAGTGAATGATAGATAGCCTGGGGTATGGTGGAGCATGACTTTAATCCCAGCACTCAGGAGGCAGAGGCAGGGAGATCTCTGAGTTTAAGGCTAGCCTGGCCTACAGAGGAGTTCCAGGACAGCCACGGATATACAAGTCCATGTTTCCTGCTGCACTCTTCACAGTAGCTAGAAATTAAACCAGCCAAAGTGCCCACCAACAGATAAATGGATCAAGAAAGTGCGATGCATATAAACAACGAATGAACTTATGTAGCCATACAGAAAAAGGAGACCAACTGGGTAGTGGTAGTATATGCCTTTAATCCCAGCACACAGGAGACAGAGGTGTGTGTGTGTGTGTGTGTGTGTGTGTGTGTGTGTGTGTGTGTTTGTATGTGTGTGTGTGTGTATGTGATACACCTATATGTATATAATATATATGATGTATACATATGAATATTATGTATATATAATATATAGATATATGTGTATAGATTGTATATACACAAACTGTGTATATCTGTAGGTATGTATTTATATGTGTTTATAGGTAATAAAAAAGGGGGGTCATGAAATAGGAGAAAGAGAGGTAAAGGGAGGTGGGAAATATAGAGGATAATGGGTCACTGGAAGGAAAGCAGGAGGAGGCAGACTCACTCAGGAAGAAAGAGAAGCAGCTGGAGGGGAGGAAGGAATGAAGACACAGAGAAGTTGAGTGGGGGAGGGGAACCCATGAGAACAAGCTAGAAAGCACTTGTGTACGAAGACACTATGATGAAACATATTACTTTGGGTGCTGACCTAAAATTTTACTCTAAAAAATTACTAGGGTCACTAAAATCTAACTAGGCATGCAATATACAAAAGAGAAGTTGTGCTGGTTGAGGGTGCAATCGGGAGAATGTAGGCTCTTCTAGATGGCTCTACTCTCATCCCCAGTGGTAGCCATAGCAACACACCTTGCTGGATTCCCCCACAACCACCAAATTCCATGAATTAATCATGAGAAACAAATGAGCCGGAACAATTCATCTTCATTATTGGATCGCCAGCTAAAGAAAGCAAACGAGAACAGTTGTCTAATCTGAAACTTGGGAAACCAAGAAGCCAAAGTCTAGGAAACTGTAGCTTTAAATTACAGTTATTATACTTATCCATAAACTGTAAGCCATTACGCCAACCATCAGAGTAAAATACCACTACTATTCATACGTATTATAGGCCATAAAGGATTAACAAGGCAAAAAGAAGATCTCACTGTGTTGCCACGACTGGCCTGACTCTGGGACTCGGCAGCCTAGTGGTTTTTGAAGGGAAACTGCTTCACTGACTGTCTGGCCAGAACTACTCTCTTTGAGAACATTACCTCACTAAGATTCTTTCTTAACTTTTCCTCTGACTCTCCTCACATTCCCAGCAGATCTCTCTCTCTCTCTCTCTCTCTCTCTCTCTCTCTCTCTCTCTCTCCTTCTCACCCTCCCTCCCCCCATCTCTCTCTCTCTGTCTGGGCACATCTGTCCCTGTGAATCTCCTAGTTTCCTCACATGAAATCAAAACTTCTCCCTATCGCCAAAGAATAAAGTCCAAACTTGGCAAATGTTTAAAAAAAAGAAAAAAAGGGTAGCTGGAATATATCTTCAATACTTGTGCCAAAGATACCATCTGTGAGAACACCAACCATAGCATCTCAAGTGAGACCAGACATCCAAGGAAGAAATGACTTCCCCTTTCCATAGTGACATTGGGTATGCTCATGCAGCTGCTAGAAATATCTGTAGTGTCTTTACAAGAGCCAAAGGTAGTAAATATGTACGTGCCCACTTAAATGGTGATGAATGTCTCTGAGACATAATCAGAGTGAGCTTTCTTTCAGTCTTCAGTAGGCACAAGAGTCATCAGAGTTCTGTGCTTTTATAACTAGTGAATAAATGAGGTGGCAGCTAAGATAAGAGAACAAAGTCATCCCGTAGCCCCTGTGACCCTTACTCCCAGCCATAAGTAATTCCTCCAGGCCCATGGGCCAAAGCATGGGATGTCAAAACTCTAAAAAAATCTATGAAATCAAGACCAGGCTGATAAGAGAGATTTCCAAAGCTCAAGATAATGATCAGAAACCATACATTATAATAAATGTTAAATTTATGTGCTAAATTAAACATGAGTTTGTCCCCTCCCCCATGAAACTTCAGTCCATCTGCTTAAGTAACATTATCAGTGAGAAAGAAAAATATTTGGTGGTGGAAGGCTTGGATAGGAGTAAGCTTCAGTACATGGAATGATGGGCATGAGCAAAGTAGGAGCCTGGGAATGTGTATGTGTCTCTGTTCCCGTCCTATATACAGGAAGTCTTCTTGTGCTTTGTTTCCCATAGACTTGGTTTTTATTAGGAAAGTACAATATAAATTTAGAAGGGAGATTATGAAATAGAAATAAAATTGAACAAGAAACACTTTAAAATAAATGTAAAGAGGTGTATATTCTCAATAGAATTGACCATATCTACTTGTGGTGATTTGAATATGCTTGGCCCATGAGAAGTGCTACTATTAGGAGGTGTGGCCTTGTTGGAGTAGGTGTGGCCTTGTTGGAGTAGGTGTGGCCTTGTTGGAGTAGGTGTGGCCTTGTTGGAATAGGTGTGGCCTTGTTGGAATAGGTGTGGCCATGTTGGAATAGGTATGGCCTTGTTGGAATAGGTGGGCATTGTTGAGGAAGTACATCACTGTGGGGGTGGGTTTTCAGAGCTCCCAGTGCTCAAGTTCTGCCTCCTGCAGGACAGCCTCTGGCTGGCTGCCTTTGAATCAAGATATAGAACTCTCAGCTCCTTCTCCAGCACCATATCTACCTGGATCCTGCCATGCTTCCTGCCATGGATAATGGATTGAACCTCTGAAATTGTAAGCTAGACCCAATTAAATGTTGTCCTTTATAAACGTTGCCTTGGTCACGGTGTCTCTTCACAGTCATGAAATGCTAACTAAGACACTATTCCTATAATAATGGCCCTAAAAATGTGCATTTCTTGTGAGTCAGTAACATCATTCTTAGGAATGCTGAAAAAATAAATCATGACTACTCAAAAGTAAGTGCTTATTGGACCAGGGAAATGGATCGGTGAGTAAAAGCATTGCTATGCAAGCCTGGTGATTTGAGGCCCAAAACCCATACTAAAAGCTGAATTTGGTGGCATGCACCTGTAACCCCAGCAGTCCTGTGGAAGATGGGAGGCTGAGAAATAAGCATCACAGGGAAACTCTTGGGCCAGTTAGCCTAAAGTAAGCATGCAGCACCAAGAATAAGAAAGACCCTGCCTTAACATAGTGGAAGTGAACACTGACTCCTGAAAGGTATCTTCCAACCTCCACATGCATGCTATGGTGCTGCATATGCATCTCTCTCTCTCTCTCTCTCTCTCTCTCTCTCTCTCTCTCTCTCTCTCACACACACACACACACACACACACACACACACACACACACACTTTCAAAAAACAAAAAGATAAATTGGGGCAGACAGCCAGAGTTACACAGAGAAACCCTGTCACCAAACAAACAAACAAACAAACAAAAAGACAATTGGAGATGGCCAATGTTAATAACCCCATAGATATGCACTATTTTCAATGGAAAGTTTCATTGGTTGCTTTAATTTTTATCACCTTTTTTCCTCACCCATGCTGGGCAAGCACTCCACCACTGAGCTCCTTCCCAGCCTGAGTTTATATGGAGAGAGAGAGAGAGAGAGAGAGAGAGAGAGAGAGAGAGAGAGAGATTTTATGTATGTGAGCACACTGTTACTGTCTTCAGACATACCAGAAGAAGTCATCAGATCCCATTACAGATGGTTGTGAGCCACCATGTGTTTGCTGGGAATTGAACTCAGGACCTCTGGAAGAGCAGTCAGTGCTCTTAACCTCCAGCCTCATCTCCAATTATCTTAATTACAAGTGATTACATTTTTTATTGTTATATATTTTCTAAACTCTTTACCCTGAATTTGATTCAGTTGCCTTTTTCCACGTTTTCTTTCTTTCTTTTAGACTTACTTATTTGACTTTCTGTTTATAGATGTTCTGCCTGCTATATGGATGTAGACTGTGTGAGTGCCCGGTGCCCACAAAAATTAGAAGGGGACATCTGATCCCCTGAAGTTACAGATGATTGTGACCTACCGTGTGAATGCAGGGAATCGAACCAGGGTTCTTTGTAAAAGCAACAAGTACTGTAAGCTATCAAGCAATCTCTCCAACTCTCCCCCCAAGTTTTAAATGTATGTTGTAATATTATAGTAATGTCAGATGATTCTTTTTTTTAAATTTTATTTATTATTATTATTATTATTATTATTATTATTATTATTATTATTATTATTGGGGGAGGGGTTTTCGAGACAGGGTTTCTCTGTGTAGCCCTGGCTGTCCTAGAACTCACTCTGTAGACCAGGCTGGCCTCAAACTCAGAAATCCACCTGCCTCTGTCTCCCAAGTGCTGGGATTAAAGGCGTGCACCACCACTGCCCGGCTCAGATGATTCTATTAGGGTATAGTTTGAAAATACAAAAAAAAAAAACCTGTCTAATGTGTTGTCTAAGGTTTGTCAGCCTATGTGCAGTCAAGGTACAGAAAACACCTACCTTGAACGGTCTGTGAACAGCTCTCTCCCGTCTGTTCAGCCCCTGGCAGCCACTGACGTCTATCTGTGGTTCTGAGTTTTCCAGAATGTCACAGAAATGAAATCATACAGTGTATGATCTTCTGAATCTGGCTTTTTAAACACAGCATAAAACTCTAAAAATTCATTAAAATATTCTTGCATTTGTAGCTCATGACAGAAACAGTTGCAAACTTAAATATCTACTCATGAACTGACGAACACCTGGGGAATTGTCCTTAGATTTATTTTTTAAAATATTTCTATATTTTTGACCTTTCCTGATGTGTGTATGTTCTCACTTCTTCCGTATTTCACACAAACTTTGAGGCAGGATTGCCAGGTTTTGTTATCAGTATACACCTGACGGTAAGAAACAGTTTGCTTTTCAAAGTTGTCTGCATTATATTCCCACCAATTACTTTGTAGACTAATTGGTCTTGGCCTGTTGGCTTGCTTATGTTTTTGTTTTGACAAAGCTGTTTAAAGTTGTCCTAATATGTATAGAACCACATCCTCTGGTTTTGATTTGCATTTCCTTAATGAAGTGCTGGGCATCTTTTCCTAGGCTCTGTCACAGCTGTGTCTCTTTGATGGAAAGTATGGTCCACCTTTCACCTACTTTAAAAGGAACTCTGTGTTCTTCTACTGAGTTATAATGGTTCCTTTATTCGCTCTGGAAATCTCTTATTAAGGAGCGATGTGTAGTGTTTTCTGCTGGTCTGTGGCTCTTCTCTTGACAGGACTTTTCAAAGAACAGTACTTAATCTTGATAATGCCCAATTTAATACTTTTTTTTTTTAAAAAATCAACTGTGCTTTTGTGTGGTATCTGAGAAATTATCCTGCACCCCAGTCATGAAGGCCTTGCCTGTGTTTCCCTTTGGAGTTAATGGCTCTAGGTTTTACACTAGGATTTAAGCAACTACGTATTTACAAATTGTTCCTTCTCATCTGTGTTCTTCTCTTCCATATTTAAGATGTCCTTAGAGGAGTTCTGAATTTCTTTTTTTTTTTTTTTTTTTGTTTTTTCGAGACAGGGTTTCTCTGTGTAGCCCTGGCTGTCCTGGAACTCACTCTGTAGACCAGGCTGGCCTCGAACTCAGAAATCTGCCTGCCTCTGCCTCCGAAGTGCTGGGATTAAAGGCGTGCACCACCACCACCCGGCACATTTAGATTTTAAAACAAAACAAAACGAAACAAAACAAAAACTTTTTTAAAAAATTTTTGTCCCTCTTCTTCCTTCCTCTTCCCTCCCCCCTGCTTTTCTCCTTTCTTCTGCCTCCCTCACCTCACTTCACCTTCCTCTCCCCAATCCCTCCCTCCTTCCCTCCATGGAGAAAGCCCTGGAGAGTATCCGGCTGAGCTGTGGTCTCTAAAGGCCAGTTCCCCTGAGGTTTTTGCACAGCGACTTTTCAGGCCTCAAGTTAGAAGAACACAGGAGGAAGACAAGCAAACCTGGTGACGAGATCAGCAGCAGATACAAATGACAAGCTTGTGGTCATTAGAGGGGGTCATTAAAGCCACACACTTCCTAGCCACTCTGCAAAAGCCAGAGATGCATACATGATTCCTCACAAGTCTCAAAATGTAGACAGAGTGGGTCTGTTCTGTGGAAGTGAGGGACCATACATAACCTGGCTATATGACTGGTGTTGAGGGCATCTCCCACTGCTTCCAACATAGCTATTTGACTGTAGATGGCCATTGAGACAGTGATCGCTGTAGCACATTTTCCAGAGAGAGATATTTGAAATCAATGATCATAAACTGGTTAAAAGAACAATAACAAAATTTTAAAAGAAAGTGAGTTTTCCTTATGATGTCATTTAGGGAGTAGAATCTGCGGCCAAGTGTGATTTTTCATATTCTGGTTTGGGAATTCTTACTCTAATCCAGCTTTGGCTCAGACACAGGATTGGTTAAAAAAACAAAACAAAACAAAACAAAAAAAACAGTGCAGTTGTAAACTGAAATGAAATGAACTTGCAAATCTTCTTTCCATTCCCACACAGACAGTTCCACCTTGGAACCTGTGGGGAAGAAAATCAAGACACTAGAGAGAAAGGTAGCAATGGCTCCTGGAGCAAGCGTATGCCCTGAGCAAGCATCCCCTGAGCAAGCATCCTCGGCCTTTACTGGGATATACTGTGTGTAGACACCTAGAGGGTATAAGAAGAGAAGGGTTGGTGATAGCAAACGAGTGTTCCGACAGTCACACATGGGACATGCTTTCCCCCTGCTCTCTGAGAAACCCTTAGACCTCATGGAAGTGACAATACAGCTGTCGATTCATATTTCTTCTGAAATTGAGAACAAAGAAACCTCTGGCCAGGAAAATAACTGGTGCAGGACACCGTCCTGCATTGTAAAGACCCAGCAATGATGGGTCTTGAAATATTTTTTAGGGGAAAGACACAGACCAGGCCAGCTTGGAACTCCCCTTGCCCTCTCTCAGCTTGCAGTTAGGCCCTTGCACAAGGGGTCATAGTGGTTCACATGAAATCACTTTCCTCCTAGCTAAATCTTCAGTTTCCTGAGGGCAGGGAAACCCCACAGCACAGCACAACACTATTATAGGAATGTTAGAAATAATCTCTGATTAATACCCCATGAGATAAATATCAGAGGCAAATACGATTTCAGAGGCTTTAAAATGGACACTCTTACAATAACACAAACAATTTGGACCCTTTCTACAGTGAGGTGTTTGTTTAAGACAATGTCTTACTGTATAACCTGGCTAGGGTCGAATCATCCTCCCTCAGCCTACCAACTGCTGGGATTATAGGAGTGTGCCGTGATGGACAGCCATTAAAGAGGGTGGGTTTGGGTTTGTTTGTTTGTTTAACACAGAATTGTTAACAATGAAAACGAATCTTCCATGAATGTTTCCTGTTATTTTTGTGTAACTTTCCATTTCCTGTCAGTTCTAGAAATCTAAGTAAAATTTTCTGGGTGTTTTATGACTTCCAGTTATCCATAAAATTATCTAAGGAAGCCTTATTCAATCCAATGTTCTCAGTCTCAAAGCATACTTCAAAGGCAAAGTTTTAAATTGTGGAAAGGATAATTTGAACAGACCTTTCACTAAGAGACACACAAACCATGAATGAGCACATGTAAAGAAAAACCACTAGTCACGAGAGATGCACAGGAGATGTCGTTCAAGGGGAAAAATGAAACCACAGACAACACTAAGTGTTGGCAAGGCTGACAGGGCCAGAGAAACCTTCACACATTACAGGCAGGAATGCAAAAAGGTATGTCATTTAGGAATATGGTTGGGCAGACTCTACTATAGACTTACTTTCTATGTGCATGTGTGCATGCTGTATTACCAAGTGTCTTAGTTAAGGTTTTACTGCTGTGAACAGACATCATAACCAAGACAACTCTTACAAGGACAACATTTCATTGGGGCTGGCTTATAGGTTCAGAGAATCAGTCCATTATCATCAAGGTGGGAGCCTGGCAGCATCTAGGCAGGCATGGTACAGGAGGAGCTGAGAGTTCTAAATATTCATCTGAAGGCCTCTAGGAGAACTCTGGCTCCCACACAGTTAGGAGGAGGGTATCATTGCCCACCCCCACAGTTGTCTTGGACTGCTCTATCCCACGTTTGGGGGCCAAAATGTTGAGAGCCGCTCTGTCAATGTTGGGATCCGCACTGCCAAAAGCCTTGGGGGCTAAGTTGTTAGAGCCTGCACTGCCCCAGGCTGCTCCAGTCCACAGGTCAGGGTTCAGCAAGAGAGAGAAGACGGACTCGAAGAATGGAGACCAGACAGAGTGTGATTCAATCCTGTTTATACTTTAGTCTCTCTTTTTAGTCTAAGTCCCAAGTCTTGAGTTCCTAGTCCCTAGTGCCTCCAAGTTCCAAGTTTCCAGTTCCAAGTTCTCTTCCAAGTGCCTGCTACCTAATGCCTAATAACTAACTCCAAGTTGTACTGTCTAATTCCAAGTTCCAAGTTATACTCTGTCAAGTAATCTGTTGTCTGGTTCCTCATCTCTCTTCTGTCTGCCTCTTGCCTTTTATATGCTCACTTCTAAGCCACGCCTCTAAGTCACACCCTTAAGTCATGTCCTTAGGCCTTGTCTCTAAATCTAACCTCTAAGTCATGCCCTTAAGTCTCATCTCTAAATCACACTTTTAAGTCTCACACACCCAAGGGAAGATCCTGGGTATCTAAAACAAGATGTTATCAGAGTGTACTCAGCTGTTGTAGGCTAATGTAATCAAGTCTCTTGTCAGGGTATATGGCTCAAGATGGCTGCAAGGATGATAGCCACCTTCTGTCGGCTCCCCACACACAGTGACACACCTACTCTAACAAAGCCACACTACTTCAATACCTCCTAATAGTGCCACTCCCTGGGCCAAGCATATGCAAACCACCACACCTTGGAAACTGGACCTGTGTTCTCCCTTCAGAGAAAACAAAGTATATGCATGCAAAAATTATAGAAGCTTCCTTTTATTAACCAAAAACTTGAAAGTCCCCAAATGCCCACTAACTGATGTGTTAACAGATTGTGATAAGTCCATATAATGACAAATATATTCATCAATAAAAAGAAACCAATATATGTAATAGCATGGATAAATACCATGTACCTTAGGATGATGACTGAAGCCAGACTCAAAAGACTATGGATTACGAGCTCCATCTAAACAGTCATCTGAAATGGATGAAATGAGATAAGAACAAAAAATCCATAGCTGCAAGAGAATCGGTGAAAAGGCTGACAACAAAGGAGCATTAGAAATTTAAAGAGGTGAAAATGTTTTCTGTCCAAATTGTGATGGCCCCTTGACCTTATGCACTTGTCAAAATAAACAGACCCACAAAAACAAGCCAAAGAGACTGATAGGCAGGACTAAGGTTCAAACCTATTTCTCACATGTGGAGGATCTGAATAGGTTGCTTGAGTACTGTCCTCAGGAAAGCTGTAATCTCAATGTCCTCCACATCCTTTGTAAGACAATGGAAGCACTCACTGGGACTCAGGTGCCAACTCTGTTCCTGAACTACTGTGTAGCAGCTAGAAAGTCATCCCCTTTCAGTCCTGTGCTTTCTTTGGTAAAGTGTCTGTCATAGTCTGACCAGGCTACATGGCTTACAGGCAATAGAAGTTTATTGATCACAGGTCTAGTGGCTGTGAAGTCCAAGATCTATGCATTGGCAGATTTGGTACTTGGTGAGAAGACTCACTTTCTGGTTCTTAAATGATATCCCCAGCAAGTGAAAGGGTCTCTGGGACCTGCTTCATTATATTCTTTAGACAGGGCTTCACTCTATAGCCCAGGCTGACCTTGAACTTGAAGTCCTCCTGCCTCGGCATCCTGAGTGTTAGGATTATAAATCTGTGCCTGGATCCAAGGCCTCTTTTACAAACTGACTAATCCCCTTCATGAGGAGAGACCTGCCCTCACTATTTAATCACCTCTTGAAAGTCTTCCTTCTTATTAATCCTCAGAGTTAGGACGTCAACACATGGATTCAGACTTGGGAGACAAATGTTCAGACTCTAGCAAAGCTTCCCTTGGATATAATCTCAACGCTAGTGTGTCAGTTGGAATCCATATTTCTGTGGTTTTCTCTGGGGAGAAGGCAGCCTCACCAATAGAGCTCCAGTCTACCCGTCTCTTGTAGACTTCTGATCCACAGCTATGTCCTTCTAGGTTCCACTTTTGCTTCCCAACAGGTTTAGGCATTTTGTAAAAATCTTCTTTATAGCTCAGTGGTTCTTGAGTCAGATAAACCCAATGGGCCAAACAGAGCATGGCACTTCTCTCCTATGATGCAGGCTGTTCCCCTTACCCCACCCTCAGATGATGGCCACCCTAGCAGTGATGCTAACAGTCAACAATATCTACTCTTGAGCTAGGGGAGTTATATGGTTGATAAAGAGCTCACCTAGCATGGGTGAAGTCCAGGCTTCTGTTTCTAGAACTGCACTAAACCTGGTGTTGTGATGAACATCCAAAATCCTAGGACTTGGACGAGAGAGAGGCAGAAGGATCAGAAGCTCAAAATCATCCTCATGGAGTTTGAGGCTAGCCTGGGATACATGATAGCCTGCCTCAGAAAATTAATTAAAAAAAAATTAAATATATATATATATATATATATATATATATATATATATATATATATATGATGCTATTTCTAAGGCTTCGCTGTTACCCATTTAATCTTCCCCACAGCCTTTGAGGTAGGACCAGTTAACCCCACTTTACATGCGGGGGAACCAAGCTCTGAAACCTTCCACCCACACTGCAGCCTACGCTCTCTATTATCTTGATGGCATTAAGGCTACAGGAAGCATCTACTCCACTGGTGAAAAGAAACAGAGGTGTGAAAGGGGGAGATAGGGAGGAAGAAAGACTCTCAGGAAGGTCAGATGGCAGAAAGAAATGGGAGCAAACAAGATGAAAAGGAGCCTTGGTGACCTGAGGAGGCACTGCCCCTGCCCGGTGTTAAAAGGCACAGAACCTGAGTACAGAGAAGAGAGGAGCAATGTGCTGGGAGCAAGGACGGAATCTCCCCACCACCTGACCTCCATGTCAGCCCAAACATACATACATGCACACACACACACACACACACACACACACACACACAAACATGTACGTACAAATACACACAGAGACACATACAGACACACATACATGCACACATATAAACACACACATTTTACATACAAACACACACATGTACATACAAATACACACACAGATAAATAGATAGACATACACACACAAACACACACATTATACACACAAACACACACATACACACACAAACACACAAAGACACACAAACACACACATATACATATAAACACACACAAATACACACACATGCACAGATACAGACACATACACACGGAGACACATACACAAACATAGACACATACATACATGCACACACATACACACATAAGCATGCACACAAACACACATATACATACACACATACAAACACACATATATACACACAAACACACATATATACCCAAAACACACACACATACACATACACATACATACACATAAATACGCACACAGAGACACAGTAACACAGACACAGACACACACACTCCTCACTACCCAAGACCTCAGTTCTTGGTTCTATTCACTATGTGTTTATTTAGTTGAAAGTCTATTTGAAGTAGCTCTGGACAGGGGGAAGGGGAGGGCTGAGGAATGGGGACCTCCTTGTGAGTGAGGAACTCCTCACAAGGGCTCAGTGATTAGAAAGGAGCCACGATTAACAAGCAGGAGGAATCAAGTCTCAGTCTCTCTCTCTCTCTCTCTCTCTCTCTCTCTCTCTCTCTCTCTCTCTCTCCCCCCCCCTTCCTCCTCTACCCCCAATGCCTCTGGCTTTTCCTGTCACAGCTGCCTTTATGTTGAGTGAGAAACTCTTTCTTTAGATCATATCTACAGAGACCTTAAAGAGCAAGTCACTGTGAGACAATCCCTGATGGCAGAGACTGTGGGGTTTCTTCACCAGTCTGTACTAAGAGAGACTGGGACTGAGACATGCAGTCTAGGTGGACAGCAAAGTGAAGGAACCCAAGAAACAATCGCCAGTCTGCTCACCCCTCAGATGCCCCATCCGAGAAAATGGCATCTGCCCCACCTCCTTACAGCAGGGCTGAGGACAAGACTGGAGACACAGAGTAAAAATTGCTTTGCACAGATGTTGGGCGGGAAGGGGGAGGGCGGATGATAGACACCTAAGCGAACTCTTGCTGACTGACAGACACCTGAGTGACAGCTGGTGCCGGAGGACAGCACTTTCCAGCTTTAATATAATGCTCCATCAGAAGCTAAGGAATGCTAAGGAGTGATGGGGACAGCCTTCAGGGGCAAAGATATCATTACAAACATCAAACCGGCTGAACACTGTGTTCTGACCAGAGAGCTTCCTCTCTCTCTCCTCTAATGGAATGCCTGTCCCATTTAACATGATGTGTCTGTTATGGAGCCTCTAATTAAAGACTTGTGAGAAAGATAAAAAGTCATTATGTCTCACCTTAGGAAGAACTTGCATTACTTAGGGTTTTCTGTGCAAGGCCCTAGGGAACACTGTCTTCTCAGACTTGGCAAATTCGCCAGCCTTCTGACTGTTCCACACAGGATAACCAAGATACAGATGCTCTGAGACTCTAAGTGCCCCCCTGTCAGCAGCACTCTGGGGCACACCGAGCTTAATCTGGGGCCCTAAAAAGAATGAAGGGAGAAGAATCAAGAGCCAACAATCTCTAGTCCCTGTGGAAAGAGCAGGCATGTTGCTCCTGCAGGAGGTGACTCCACACATGGCGTAGAGTGTAGGAAAGACAGACAAAGTGGTTCCGAGGAGCAGGGAGAGGAAGAGACCTCACCACCATGTTTGACTTGCACCCTAAAAGGTGACACAGCTGTCGTATAGAAAATAGCGTGACTTGGGAGTCAGGTAGGGCAGGGCTAGGAGGTGGGGCTAGGGAGGCGGGGTAGGAAGCATTGGGAAAGCTCCAGAGAAGTGGAAGGCAGAGAAGTGAGAACTGCTTGACTTTTCATTCACCTCAAAATTCTCTGTAAGCCCCATCTCCATGGGTTCTCAGTAAGTGTTCACAATGCATGGCATTTCCTGTCATGCAAATTATATCCCAGCTATAATTTCTCTTAAATTAGGAGTTGGCAGGAACAGGGTACCCCAGACTCATGAAAGCCCAGTGCATTAGAACTCAGACATTCTCAGAAGATCCAAAACTTACATTCTGCAAACTATAAAGGGTTATATGCTTGTAATCTATCACTCTGTGGGTTGATTTTTAGTTCTAGGCTAGCCTGGGCTATACAAGAAAAACCCTATCTCCCAACAAAATCCACAACTGGAATAAATTAACACAAGGTGTTTTAAGAGTGTATTAAGGGTGGGCGTCCCTTTGGAGCCTTGCTTTGGAGATTACACTGTGATAATGCACAGCATTGCTTATAAAATATGCTTTGATTGGTCATTTAGAAATGTGTCATATTGTGACTATAATATTTAATCCTACTGGAGACTATGATACTGATTTTGATGGTCCTTTTGAGTCCTGATAATCAATAGTTATGTCCCCTCCCCCCAGCTCCATTCCCCCATATCCTGGATTGACTTGGCTGTTATTTTTATTCGGAGCCAAGTAGAAAATAGTATTTAAGCAAATTCTCTTTCTCTTTGAGATTCAGTAACTCATCACCTCTTGTCAGTCACCTGTGTCACCATGGCATGCATCTCCTTTGTGTTTCCTGGGTGTTTCCCTTGGTCGCTTGCCTAATGCTCTCTGAGCATCTCTGTGTATCTGTCTTGTTCCCAACTATTGATTCAGCACAATATCTGAGCTTACTGTGTTTTGCAAGAGAGATGAGAAAAGACTGGGGATTAGAACAGGTGGTTCTTATGCTACAAAGGATTGTGCAGCCATTGTAGACACTAGGGAGTGTGGATGAGGGTCGGGGGAGGAAGAACCCGGCATAGAGATACATGCCTGTAATACCAGCACTCAAGAGTCAAAAGCACAAAGATTAGGGGGTTCAAAGCCAGCCTTTGCTACAGAGAGAGCTCCAGGCTGGCCTGAACCACATGAGACTGTTTTTTGTTTGTTTTTTTATTTTTTGTTTGTTTTAAAAGAAAGAATGAGAGGAAAGAAATGAGAGGAAGAGAGAAAAGAAAGGAAGGAAAGAGGAAGAGGAAGGAAAGACAGAAAGAAAACAATGGCATCATTTCTAATATCATGTTTGATCCTCTTTAATGATTTCATGGTGGTCTTACACATCTACTTTGGTGTGTGTTCATGTGTCTGTGTGTGTGCCTCTACGCATGCATGTTCATATAGATGTGCATGCATGTAACTAGAGTGAGACGGCAGACTTGCACATCCCAAAACACACATTTAACATGTTTCAATGCTATTAAAATTCTTTATAACATTTAGTTTTTAACAGTCAGCACTTTTGGTTTTTTTGTTTGTTTGTTTGTTTGTTTTGTTTTGTTTTGTTTGCAAGACAGGGTTTCTCTGTGTAGCCCTGGCTGTCCTGGAACTCACTCTGTAGACCAGGCTGGCCTCGAACTCAGAAATCCTGCCTCTGCCTCCCAAGCGCTGGGATTAAAGGCGTGCGCCACCACCGCCGGCTTTTGTTTTTTTTTTTAACAACTTTTTTGCCCTCGGTTTTGGGCCACTTCTATCTTGGAGCCATTACAACAGATTTTACAAGGAGTGTCTTTTCCTCTTTCTTTCTTTTTAAATTTTTTACTTTTATTTTTGAGACAGCATTTCTATGGGTAGCCCTGCCTGTCCTAGAACTTCCTCTGCAGACCAGGCTGGCCTTGAACTTAGAGATCCATCTATCTCTGCCTCCCAACTGCTGGGATCAAAGGTGTGTGTCACCACCGCCTTGTTAAGGGGGTGTCTTTTCAGGCATAGCTTAGAGACTCATCCTGTAGCCTAAAGTCTTTGAAGTCAAATTCTAAGTCAATAAGAATGGTAAAAATGTAGAAGAACCCAGAGTGGTGGCTCACTTCTGTCACCCCAGCATTTGGGAGCTTAAGACAGGAAAATCACGGAGGCTCCAAGCCAGCCTGAACTACCCAGCAAGACTCTGTTTAACAAATAAACAGAAAGGGAAACGTTTATTTGAGTTTTGTTCTGGGAAGTTATCAGTCTACTTTGAGTTTTCTGAGTGACCTTCATTAGGGCATCTTATTCTGTGTAGACTGAATTCTGTGTCCTTCATTCTCAGGCCTGAGTCATTGACACCAAGGTCGCCAGGCAAACAGGTGCACAAATGAACCACCCAGCGCAGATTTTTTTTTTCCTTCTGTCAAAATCCCCAGCGGCTGGGTGCTTCCTGTGCCCAGTTCCCCTCTGTCTTAGGCATGGATGCTTACATCTTGCCCTTCCTGTTTTCTGCCTCCTGAAAGATGTGTATGCTTTGAATCACACTCCTCCATGTTGCCAGCTCTCATCTGTCAGATCCTGTCCTTTAAGTCCAGGGGCATTTTCCACTGACAAGTCTTTCGTCAGTTTCTCTCTCCAAGGGGTTGTGCCACTTTGTCATCTGATCATCCTAGCCAATCTCGGCAAGATGATCGTATCATACCGATCATTAATAAAGATGAAGTGTGCAACAGCCAAGTGAGCTCCCGGCCCCACCCGGCACTCCACCCTGCGTCAGTTTCATCCCTATGCGTCTTGACACTTCTGTGATTTCTAATTTCGGTTCACGTGACCAACAATGACTTCACGAGCTCGACTCTGCTGTCAGAATCCCCTGCAGGGCCTGCATCCATGACACGCCCCTGATCCCTCTTCCCCGCCCATAGATGGCCTGGATAACTTGCTACAACTGGACTCCACAGGGTTTAGGAACCTTGTTGGGTTAGCACAACAGGAAGCCTTGAGATAGGAAGGAGGTCAGGGAGAGCTCTCTCAGGGTCCTCTGTAAATGTTGTTACAGGATGGCCATGGCCTCTTTACATGGCAGTCCCCCTCCTCCAGCCCCCATTCAAATCCTCTCTTTTCAGCCCTGGGAATGGTAACAGCCCTATTGGATATCATTCAGGCTTTCTTCCACCCTCTGGTGGCTTCACTACACCCTGGCCATTCTTATAAGACATCATCTAAACCCTCCTGAACTGAGCCAGCATGAACATGCCATTAGCTCTTCACTAAAATTCTGATGGCTATAGCACAGCGTATGACCAGCCCCGGGCTAATGCCACTGCAGGGCTGGGCTGGCCACCACACCTGCCACCTCTGCTCCCAGACATTCAACAACTTCTGCCAAAACCCTCTGGGCACCCAGCCTCCCCTCCTCTCAGATCCACAAATGTTGAGCGATTTTGGAGTTCTTACATTTGTTAATATAAAAGGGCTTTGAAATTCTCCTGGCAAGAGCTACTTTCAGTGTTCCAGTATTTTCCATGTATTCATTTAACAAATATTTGTTGAACTCCTCCCATGTGCCAGACACCAAGCTAGACAGCTAGCATACATCTGTGGGCAAAGCAGACTCAGTCAGGGCTGTGGGAAGGAAGCAGCAGAAAGTGCTGGAATGTTCCAATGGCCTCCTGCAACCCAGGGCCTGAAGTATGTATTCCCAATGAAGGATGTGCCAGTTCCTACTGGGGGCTTATCTTCAACATGTCATGATGTCCCAAAAGAACTTCTGTATAAGAATATACAAAAGTAATACTGCCCACCACCAAAGATATGTTTAGCAAGTGTGTGTATTTGTGTGTAAATTTGGGGGTGGGGGGAACCAGATTCATTTCCTCAGCTTCAGGAACTAAGCGGCCCATTAGTTGTGGCAGGGCTGAAAGTGTTGATACCTTATGTCACCTGCCCTCTTCCTGTCATCTCTCTGTGCCTGTCACCTGCTCTCACCTGATCCACCCTACCAGCCTCTGCTTCCCTCTCTGCATTCTGCCTCTGTCACCCTCCCACCCATTTCTAGATGTGCCTTGGACTCAGCTATCTCCAAGGGTGTTCCCACTGTACCTACAACGGGCTGTTCTTCCCACCGTTCCGGGTCTTTGACCCCTCCTGATGAGACTGACTTGAGAACATCCTTTGGCTTTCTGTGTTCCACTAGAGAATCCTGGTCTTGGTTCTGGTTCCTTAAAGCTCAACTCCCAGATAGAATCTGGGTATTCCCTCTCCTCTTGTCCAGTCCCTAAACCCAAGGTTCCCTTTCAGTCAATCCCCTATCAGCTTCTCTTCAGAAGCCACAGAAAGCCCCTCTTCTCCCCTCCCCTCCCTCTGTCCTCCACACCCCCTTTGCTGCCTGTCTCCTTTCCTACCTTGACAAATTCACCCCTCTGTCTTCCTAGCAAAATCTAAAGGCGTTTCTTATTTCAAAAATAGACATTTAGTGTTGGGAAGATTGCTCATGGGGAAAGAGCACTGGCTGCAAAAGCCTGAGTTGAAGTCCATGGCATCTACATCAAAACTGGACATGGCCATGTGAGCCTGTAACCTCAGTGCAGGGAGTCAGAGACAGGCAGATCCCGGGAGCTTGTCACCTAGCTAGTCTATCCAAAATGGTGAGCTTCAGTTTAGTGAGAGACCCTGGCTACCTTTTTTAAAAAAAGAGATTTGATGGAAGAAGACATCCTACATACTCCTCTGGCCTAGGCCTGTACTCATGGGCAAGCTTGCCTGCATGTGTGTACACCATAAACACACACACACACACACACACACACACACACACAGAGAGAGAGAGACAGAGACAGAGACAGAGACAGAGACAGAGACAGAGACAGAGACAGAGAGGGAGAAGAGACACACAGACAGAGATACAAACAGAGAGATAAAGAGAGAGACAGAAAGATAGAGTTTTAAAAAGAAAGAAAATTAGATATTTTCCTGATGATTTGCTACAATTAGGATCTATAACATTTGATTTCAGTGTGTCTAATAGAGTGATGAGGGTTAAAATAGCAACAGTAGAACTGCCAGCAACAGTGTTTCTTTTCTCTATGCCAGGCAGGAGCTGTACCAAGAACTTTGTATGTGTGTGTCAGCTCTCCATTACTGAAACACAATACCTGAGAAAAACTCATTTGGGTTCATAGGTTTAAAGGGTTTGGTCCACAGCCAGTGGACACACTGCTTTGGGGCCTGTGGCAAGGTAGTTAACAATGTCAGGAGTAGTGCGGAAGGAAGCTCTTAGCTCATAGCTGGGAGGAAGAGAGAAGAAACATGTGTCCCCATCCCCCTTAAGGGCAGCCCCCATGACCCAACCCCAGTCCAGTAGGATCAAGGGTTTCACACAGGTATTCTTGGGGGTACATTCCAGATCTGAACTATAGCAGCTAAAGTCCAACCCAGGGCAACTCCATCCCTGATTCCAACTTGGCTTCACTAGGTATATAGCTTGTTTTGATCCTCAAAGGATCAGTTGGGCTGTGGAAATCTACCCCCCACTGCTCAGCATAGAAGGTTAACTTCTCAAATAAAAGCATCCACAGTTAACAAACCCATCCTCCATCACTGGGGGCAGAACGCTCAACAGAGAAAAGCTCTTGCTTTCTCTCTTTCTGTTGGTCCTGCACTGGGTGTGGCAATGGGCGAGGATCTTCACTCTGCTCACCCAGGTCCTCCTCTCTAGCTAGAGAGATGACTCTCCCGACAGCTCCACCACAAAAGCAGCAGTAAATACATGCACACTCAGGACCAGGATTGGAGCTCCCGACCAATACAACCTCACGTAGCCTGTGTTTCTAAGAGGAAGGACTTTATGGAGAAGCAGATACAGATGGAAGAAGGCCATGTACCTAGTTAAGTGGAGCCATGAGTGATGAATTATTCATTTACAAAAGCGCAAATGAAACATTGTTAATATGCCAGGTAGGGAATAAGGTACAAGAGCAGCTTCTTCAAGAAAAAGAAGAAGAAGAAGAAGAAGAAGAAGAAGAAGAAGAAGAAGAAGAAGAAGAAGAAGAAGAAGAAGAAGAAGAAAACTAGAATAAAGCTTTCCAAGTGTCCCTGAGGTAGACTGTATGATCACCTAGCAAATATATATATGCCCCTTCTTAGCCCCATTTCCTGCCCCACACATCCACTCTGGGTGGCACCATTCCCTGGGCTGGGATCCTAGACTGTATACAAAAGAGAAAATGAACTGAAGACAATCACTCATCATTCTGCTTCCTGATCGTGTATGTGACGTGACCAGCCGCTTCAAGCTCTAGCTGTTTTGGCTTTCACGCCATGATAGACTGAACCCCTGAGCTGTAAGTAGAACAAGGGTTTCCCTTAAGTTGCTTGCCCGAATAACCTATCACAGCAAGAAATTAAGATGCCCACAGTATGTGGGTAGAAGTGACAATATGCTAGTTTCAAGTGAATCCTTGAAGAGGTGTTGCAAAAATCAGCCAGCTTCCTTGGCTTTCTCTCCAACACGAGAACACTGCTTGCCAAGAGGGGTCTCCTTTATGCCTGGGTCTTAAAATAAGAAACTGTATAGGGACAGCCTTGAGTTGCAGCACACAGTCTACATACACCACTGACAGGCATGTGAACAAACAATATCTATGTGTCATGGAAGGCCATTATCATTTTGGGATTGTTTGTCACATAGCATCATCACAACAGGACCTGACTAATCCACTCCCATACAGAGCTTTCTACCTAACCTACACTGCGCTGTTTATAAGGCTGTGGTACATAATAGGCAACACCTGCTCGTAAAAGAGACTCTCTTCCTTCAGGATAAACGATGCCTCACATGCAAAGAAGCTTTTTAAACTGAATTATTATTGTTTCTGTATGCCATCATTTTCTCTGATCCACCAGAGATATTTTCTGGACTCCTGATTGAGTGGGAGATGCTGTTTGAACAAAACTCAGTTATCTGTATGTTACATGCTGTACCTTCAGAAGTCCCCGGTTCCAGTGTCAGGCCCTCTATAAAGAATAGTATTTGATTTGTCAGGATCAGTGGCGTAAGATCATAATCTAAGCTATTTGGAAGGTTGAGAAAGGATTGTAGGTTCCAGGCCAACTTAATAGACTTAGAGTTTTTTTTTCAAAACCTATTTTATTTAGGTTTCTCAAACACTTCAAACTCCCTTCTCCATCGACCAGAGAGGTAGGGGAAAAGACGGTTAATAGAAAAAGGGTGTTGTAGACCTGTTTAAAAATGGTTTCTTGGGGCGATTTCATTTTTCATTATCAGGATACCAGCAATTGTGTTCAATAGCAAACACCAAATATAAATTAGTAGTGGTGGCTCCTTCCAGCAGAAACACCAAGACTCTGCCGAATCAGTCAGTGTAAGTTAACAGGAGCAGCCCAAATCAGCTGGAATGCCACAAGAAGTTCTTCGACGCACATCTCTCCATGAAATGAAGACCAGCAAAGACCAGCGAAATGTCGAATGGCGCAGCAATTCAAGAGCATCCCCTCTGTCTGTGGGGTTCCATTTACGGTCTTTTTAAACATCGTGAGCCCTCTCAAGTGTCTGTTTTCAGAAAAAACATCACATGACACAACTGAATTGTTAAAGAAACCAGGAATTTCCACTTCACAATCCAGCCCAATTGAGAGAAATCCTGTCTCAAAATAAGTTTTTGAAAAGGCAGGAATGTAGTTCCATGGAGCACCCTTTCTTTCCAGGCATGTGCAAAGCCCTGGGTCCATCCCTAGCAACACATACATACACCCATAGGACCAGAAGATTGTTAGTCATATACCCACATGTACTCTATTTTCTACTGTTCATTACTATTTATTTTTATCATTGTGTGTGCAGGCAGGCACATGTGTATTGTGGTGCTCCAGTGGATATCCTAGGATAGCTTTCAGGAACCCATCCTCTCCTACCTTACAGAGACAGAGTCTCTCTTGGTTCTGTTGTGTTGTGTACTCCAGGCTCGCTGGCCCATGGGCTTCCAGGGAATCCTCCTGTCTCTGCTTACCCCCTCACTGTAAGAGTACTGGAATTCCAAAGGCATGCCACCACATATGGCATTTTGTACATAGATTCCAAGACTCAAGTTCAGGTCATCAGGCTTACACTGCAAGAACTTACACCTTCTGACCCATCCGGCTGGCCCTTATTATTGTGTTAACTTACACTGTTTCTAAGGGCAAGCCTCCATGTACACAGTCTGAAGCTATGAATTAGTTTAGTGCTTCTAATCCAAGACCAAGTCAGAAAGACTATGTATGACCCATAGTCCCTCAGCTCCAAATTCCGTTCCTGTACCATCTGGTACATTGAGGAAGGTCAATCGTTACCTTTCTATTTCTTCAGTCTAACAAATATAGACATTGCCCTGCCCCACTCCTCCCATGCACCAAACATTGGGAATACCAAAGGAACTAAGGCTTCTATCAACACACTAGACTGCTGCCTCCTAGAAAAGAAAATATCTAGGTGTCCTGGGAGGTGGCTCTGTGGCAGAGCATTTGCCAAGCATGCATAAGGTCCTGAGTTCCATCACTAATGCCAGGGGCTTGAGGGGACAACAAAGGTTACACTGAGAGAGGTAGCCAGAGGTGGGCTAGGGAAAGAGAAAGCCTGCATCCAGCAAAGAACGAGAGTGCAGAGGACATCTCAGCAGAAGAAATGGTTCAGAGGCAGAACTGGAGAATATGAAACGTGGAAGGCTCATAAGAAAGAATGGGCAAGAGCCAAATGTGAACTCATTCTGATGCTGGCTGCTGCATCCAACTGGAGAATGGCTGAAACTCTACATCCATGTACGCCTTATCGTTCATGCTCATGGACTTCATCCCCGTCTACAAACTCCTCCATGTCCATGCCCATGAACTCCTTCACATCTACACCCGTGAACTTTGTCTCATCCGTGACATCACAAACTCTATTCCATTCATATCCACAAACAGTTATTCTATCCATGTTCACAAACATGCATTCATGCATGCAAACTCCATCCCCCATGTTCATGAAATCTAATCCCCCCATGTTCATGAACTGTGCCTATCCCATCCATGTCTGCCATCCCTTCACTTGGCCCCAAATCCCAAGTCCTACAAGTACTGAATCTATATAAGTATATACCTCTATAGAATCACCCCAAAGTAAAAGCCACCAGTGGGAAATGTACATGATAACAAGATGGCTGCCAGATAGCAAGCAAACTAGAACACTCGAAACAGCCCGAGGACACGAGGAAAGAAAGAAGTGTTCAGCAACCCCACAACTGCCGTAATTCCAGGCTGAAGACAACTTGTCCCTCTCTAGCCTGGCTGCAGGAGGAGGAGAAACAGGACAAAGGCAGATCCCCAGCTTTGCCTCAGAGCCTGTTATGGCGTCTTGCCTCCAGGAAGGAGCTCCCCATAGCAGCTTAGAGAAGCCAGGGCCCTGCACACCACACCCTACACCTCCCTCTACTTCTTTGCCAGGCTGCACCTGGCCTCTGGCCTCACCTGCCCCACCCGGTTACACCCATGATTCCAACAGTGGCCAGCAAACACAACGCTATCAGCAATAACAAAACAAAAGGAAGAAATTCAAGTCAAACCAGGTTCCAGCTGCCCTCAGCTGAGCTCCGGCAGCACTGTCTGGTGCCTCCAGCCTTCTGCGTCCCGAACCCAGCTAAACAGCCAGATCCCTATCTGACTTCTCGTTGGGCTATAAGGGTACTGTGTCCTTTCTGTGTCCATGTCCAGCACCCCTGCCTGAATGACACCACAGGTCCAAGAGTGTCTGTAGCGTTCCTACACATTGCACTGCCTTCCCTCAGTCCCCTGGACATAGCACCTTGCCTCGCTCTTCCAACAATTCAGCCTTATGGGGTAGGAATTTACTAATCCACTTTTTTCAGAAGCAAAACTTGAAACTCAGACTTCCACAGTGCGAAATATAGCAGTTGACTACCTGACTAAAGTAAGATCTTGGAGTGTCTGGTTTATATGCCGTGAATAGACCTAATTTCCAAAACAGGTTCAACTTGGAAAGATCCTTCTTTTGGTTGGCACCTGTCTGGTGGATCCACACCAGGCTGGGTTGTGGCAGGATTTCTGTTTGCTCTCTCCCACCTCCATCTGAAATGAAGTTCTAGATCTGGGTTACTCAAAATTACTCAGACTTGCTTCTCAATCCCTTCTCCAGGGTCACACATGCTAGGCCAGGAGAAAGCCTTCCTGAAAGCCAGGACAGGAATCAGGGCAGGGCACTGAACAGACATGGGGGCCCAGAAACCACCAGACAGGCCTGGCACACTTCTAGGCATCCATGCAGATCCTAGCACTGATGGGGACTGATGGAGACAGACAGACAGAAGCCATTTCTGGACCAAACTCAAACAGCACTGGGTGGAGGCTGGTGGGAATTAAAGAATAAGTGTATCATGGGAGCATCAAAACGTCATTTATTTCAGAACAATTTTTTTCTATTTATCTGGGGAATGCAGCCTGCAGCTCTTTCAGATTTTTCTAAGAAAGAAAAGCAGTCTTCAGCCACCACTGGACAAAGGCCACCATCTACTGGTTTCAGAACCGCATTCATTCCGTAGCCCATCAGACAGATACATCATCACAAGGTGTGTCCAAAACAGCCTGGTTTATTGGCACCCTGACCTCAGGTCAGAAGCCAGAGATAAAGTGTGACTCCAGGCTCTTGCCTTGGGGCTTCGGGAACAGCAAGCAGGGACCCACCCTGCTCACACCAACTGGCCATTCTGGTTCAACAAGACGAAATTATTTTCGTTTGCAGCCACACCCAGTGCTCCACAGGAAGAAGAAGCAGGTCAGAAGCATCCATCATGGTTTGACCCTTTCATGAAGGCTCCTGCCCAGAGCAACGTGGAGGTCACATCTGCAACCAGGTCAAGAACAAAACTTTCAGGGACCCCAGGTGGTTCCCACAGACTCCAGAGTAGAAGAAAAAGGCCTCTAGCCTCAAAGCATTACCTCAAAGCACTCTCCTTTTCCAACTACTGAAGACCAGTCTACAACCAAGCTATGCATTAGCTTCCAGCACTTCTCATCCACACAGATTAAGACAAACTCAGCTGAAGTGCAAGGCTCCAAAAGGCATAAGGACTTGTTGAGAATCAGGTTGATAGCTATTCCTTCTTCTCCTTTTCTTTTTTTAACCTCTGCTTGCATTTAGACTCCAAAGAAATCAGCCCCATTAAATTAAAGGTTTTCTCAGACAAGCCTGATATTCATTAACAAAAATGAGTGCTTAAGTAAGTCCTGAAGTAATTAGGAAGGGAAGAGCTATATGCCTTATTACAATCAGGATCCAGGCCCACCTGGTTCCCTTCTTCCTCTCCCACCCATCAGGAAGGAAAGCCTCAAGCCAGATAAATCATATGCTCATGGATCTCATGTTTAAGAACCTGAAATAAATGTTGGAATGTTGAATATATCAAATACATAGGAAAGAAATTAGTGTTTGTGAGTTTCGGTGAAATAGACGTTCTTCAATTAATATTTTTATACAATGTTGATCTAGAGACAAGCCTGGAATATTTATCTTTCTTTTTTCCTCCAAGAACTGTTTCTTGTGGTCATTTTATTAACAAGTGTGGGTCTAAAATAATTTGAAGTGCTGGTCAGGGGTGGGGCGGGGGTAACCCTGCTCTGGAAAGTATATATTGGAATAACCAAACTCAAGGGTCAGGGTTGTGGGGCTAGCCTAGGTTCTTATCATAAAGCATCAACATCCCATCAGAAGTGGGCAGATCTCCCAGGTCTAGACCTGACGTTCAGTTGTTGTGTTCTGAGAGGGCTCTTGTGTTTTTTTCTGACATGCTGGTGTCTTTGCTGGTTGAAAATGTGAAGATTGTTCTATGTAGACCTCAAACCCTAGAGGACAGGTATTTACTAAGGTCTAACTTTGTCCATTGTCTCTTTCACCATTTGAGCCTTGGTTAATGTTTGGGGAGAGTCACAGAGGCAGCTAATTCCCTGCTCTAGCCATGCACTTCATCTACTAAGTATCTCACACCTAGAGGTTTTCTGTTTCGGGGAAGACATGGAGACATGGCCCAACACCTTTCAGTGATATGAGAAACAGATTCTCAGAGGCATGCCTGGATTAAATGACAGTGACCTAGAGGTCAAAGGTTTCTGTTGTGATATTTCTCACATTAGATGCCTCTTTGCCCACAGTTACAGAAGCACCTAAGCTTTTTTTATCCGAGCCATTTTCTTCACTGCTGCCCAGAGAAGTGGCCTTTCCCGGGGCATTTTCACACACTATAGAGCTTTAGTTGAATGAAAACATGTTTCTAGAAGTCTTGGGGATGGGGAGAGGAGCTGGGAAACCTTCCAATCTGCTTGGTCATGGCCAGCTTCCAGAATTTTGCTGCTGTTGTTTTCTTCTCTGTCCCTTTGATCTTGTGAACAAATGCTTTCAAAGGGTGTCTTAGTAAGGGTTTCCATTGCTATGAGGAAACACTATGAATAAGGTGACTCCTATAAGAGAAAGTATTTAGTTGGGGGTTTCCTTATAGTTTCCAAGGCTTAGTTCTTTATCATCACAGCAGGAAGAATGGTGGCATGCAGACAGGCATGGTACTAGAGCAATGATTGAGAGCTTTACATCCTAATCCATAGGCAACAGGCAGAGAACCACTGCGATTGGACTTCTGGAACATCAAAGCCCACCCCCAGTGCCGCCGCACTTCCTCCAACAGGCCACACCTCCTAATCCTTCTCAAACAGTTGACAAACAGGGCTGGGGAGGGGCTAAGCATGCATGTATATGTATGTATATGTATATGTGTATGTGTATGTGTATGTGTATGTGTATGTGTATGTGTATGTGTATGTGTATGT
>JANHMN010000007.1:4163066-4196735 GCA_030674055.1 Rhabdomys pumilio | reverse complement strand
TATGTGTATGTGTATGTGTATGTGTATGTGTATGTGTATGTGTATGTATATGATGTATATGTATATGTATATGTATATGTATATGTATATATGTATACACACACACACACACACACATATATATATGAGCCTATGAGTGACACTCTTATTCAAACCACTACAAAGGGTATGGGGATGGATTATCCATACTCAGGAGGCAGAGGCAAGAGGATCACAGGTGGGACCTGATCTTAAAAATAGAGAGGCCAATGATCCAGTGGTGTTTTCACAACTGTTCACGTCTGAGTGACATTAATTTTTGATCTAGTGACTTATGAAGAAAAGGAGGGGAAGACATGAAATGGGGGAGAGTCATTGGTTGATCTATGAGGGTTTTGAGGGAGAATGGTGATAGATACGATCAAAATACATTTTTTTAATTTATTTTAAAATTTAAAATTATAGTTTGTAACTTAAAAACCATCAAATATAATTTTTGAAATTTTATTTTTTAAAGTAACTTTTTAAATTATAAAAGAACTGTGATTCTAGTGGACAGTTCAAGTGTACAGACATAGACCAAATAAACAGAAAGGACTAATTTGGAATAGTTTAGACTTTTATCATTTTAGCTGTGTTTTATACAGAGAGTTACTGAAATTTGTATGTTTTTTTTTTCTTTAAAGATTCATTAACTCAGTTTATGTATATGAGTACTCTGTAGCTGTCTTCAGACACACCAGAAGAGGGCATCAAATCCCATTACAGATGGTTGTGAGCCACCATGCAGTTGCTAGGAATTGAACTCAGGACCTCTGGAAGAGCAATCAGTGCTCTTAACCACTGAGCCATCTCTCCAGCCCTGAAATTTGTATGTTTAAGCCAGTATCTGACCATAATGCCAGCATGATATTCTTTTTTGGTTGTTTGTTTAATTTAAGGCTTAGTTATCTATTCCAATTTAACAAAGAAATGTCCCACATAGGCTCACCTATTTGAACATTTAATCTCCATTTAGTTGTGCTCTTGGGGGAGGATACAGATCTTTTAGAAGATACAGGTTTGTTAAAGAAGAGGCAGACTGTCAAACTAGAGGCAGACTTTAAGGGTTCATAGCTTATCTCACTTCCTGGTTAGTCTGTCTGTTTTCTGCATGCGACTGATATACGATCTCTTGTTTGTCATCTCTGGTTGTCAGCTGCAGTACCCTCTGCACCAGCATGGACTCTGGCCCACTGGAAATCTGAAATAAACTCTTTCTTCCATAAGTTGCTTCTGGTCATGGTATTTCATCACAGCCATATATATATATATATATATATATATATATATATATATATATGATTTTAAATTTACTCTCTGAAGTAATCTTTGGGAGTTTCAAAACATTGTTATTTTTGTCAAGCTTGGTAGTTTAAAGACTATGAGCACTCGACCAGTTTGAAACACAAATGAGAGTTCTTGAGCCATTGGCAAAAGGCTGTCATTAGAATGTTGAGTTATCTCTCGGATGATCAGACCAGATCACAAGTCACTTGACTGGAGAGTACCTAGTTCATGTATAAGGTCAGCAACAGTGAGGATAGTGTGTCTGACCATATTAACATATAGGACGGTTACTCGAAGTGATATGGTGGGAAGTTGAGAAAAGTCACTAAGACTACACACACACACACACACACACACACACACACACACACACACATACACATCAATGGTATGAGTCACCTGCTATGAAAACTCCAAACCCACAAACTACTGATCCTATCTCTTTCTGTAGAAAACAAAAAAGTGAAACTAAACTGGTCAATGGTTGGCTGTAGCTAGTAGAGGAGAGGCCTGGCTGGATTTCGCTGTGCCCTTGTGGTCCTCAGTTTTTCACTAGGTTCTTAGACCATCACAGCTACCACCAGTCAGCAGCCTGGGAAGCCCTAGGCGTTCTCTGTGGACTCTAGGCTCACTCAGCTACTCTGCAAAGAGCATGAATCAGGTGGAGTAGAAGCCAGATCTCCTAGGGCTCTGGTTCAAGGTCACAGTGCACAGACATAGATACGATAAACAGGAAGGAGTAGGAAGGAAGGCAAGAGAGTAGGGGACATGGAGTCACGAAGGAAGCTGGTGTCCCGGCAAATAAGTGACAAATCCCAAGAAAGACCCAAAACTCATGGCACAGATATCAGTAGGTTTCCAACCTCAAGAATAGCCTTGGTTTGTTGGGGTGCTCTCTAGCCTCCAGGAAGTGAGTCCTCTCTCTCAGCTCTGTGGTTTGTAGCCACACACCTGCAGCTTCTCCACAAGTGGCAGCTCAGCTGTTCATCTCACAGATGTTAACGTCTCCACGTGGATGCTTGGTGTGGTCCTTAAACCTTAGTCACTCCACACTAAACTCTTGACCTTGCCTGGAAAACAAGGAAGTCCTTTTGGATATGGAAACTTTGAATGGCTGAAAAAAATGAGCATTCTAGAAAGAAGAGTACAGACTATAAGTGGGACTGGGGTTGGGGCACAGGGCCAACATGTTTCAAAAATAGCAAGGGATCAGTGGAGGGGAGAATAGTAGGAAACAAGACCATGACTGGAGAACAAGGAAAGCCTGGAAGACACTAGACCTTTCTGGTCATACTGAAAGAGTTAGGAAAGCCCTGGAAGGTTTTGAGCAGAGAATGATCTGACTTGACTGGCCCTTCCATACCTTCATTCTGAATGTCGTGGAGAAAACATTTGGATCAGAGCAAGCTAGGAAATCAGGCAAGTACTGCTGCTCAACGGTCCAGGCAAGACATAGCAAAGGCTAGAGTCAGGACAGCGATGGCAGAGGTGAAGAGAAGGGAGTAGCTTGATTCTGAATTTATTCAGAAGTACAGTGGTAAGTTGGAGGTAGAGTTTGGAAGGAAGGAGAGCATGAGAGGGCTCTGAGGTAACTAATGTGAACACATGGAGGTTGGATCTGTTGTTTACTGAGGTGGGCAAGCAGGAGAGAAGCAGGTGTTTTCTAGGCAAGGTCAAGGATTTGGTGTGGAATGGCTAAGGTTTAAGGAACACACCAGGCATCCACACAGAGAAGTTAAGCCAACTGATGTCAAGTTCCAGGGATAAGGACAAGACGAACATCATTCAGATGCCACTTGTAGAGTGGCTATCCTTGAGGTTGGAAGCCTACTGATATTGGGCCATGAGTCCTGAGTCTTTCCTGGGATCTGTCACTCACTTGTACTTTTGCATCCCTCTCCCTTTGGATGACTGGTCTGTGCCTGTTCCACCACTCCATTTTAGAAGCATGTGGCTTATCTATGTTGTCAGGGTCACAACTAAAAAGGGATTTCCTGACTCTTTCTTTGAGTCTCCTCTGTTCTTCAACTAGATGGTTTTTAGAGCTTTGAGATGACTCTGGGTCTTGAGGCTATAGAAGGGCTGAATGTTTGAGGAAGAGAAGAAGACCATGAGCTTTGGGAGTGGGGGGCCAGAGATCAAACACTACACGGCAAATATTGGTTCCTCCAATTCATTTTTAAAAATCTGTTTCCGCAGTGTGATCAACTTAAGAAATAGGCTTGGGCTGTGATTGGGCCATGGGGGTGAGCTCTCATGAAAGGAATCAGTGCCCTTAGTATATTTTCCTTCTTTCATCTCTTTTAGGGTATGTGCTGTGTGCATGTATGAGTGTGTGCACACTTGTGGGGGGCACACATATGTGGGTATGTGTTCACATGTAAGTGCATGCATGTGAAGGCTCAAGGTTGATGTCGGAAATTATTCTCAATTGCTCTTGCAGCTGATTTGCTGAGGGGGGTCTCTCAGTCAACCCCACAGGTTGCAGATGGGACTAGTCTCTCTAGCCAGTTTGCTCTGGGATCCCAGGACTCTACCTTCTAAAGTTAGAGTTGCAGGTAGGCCCCCACAGGTACCCAGTATTTACATACTTCTGGAGATCAGAACTCTGATTCTCAGAGTTACACAGCCAGCACTTTAGCCACTGAGCCGTACCCCTGTGCTTCCAATGATTGTCCTTATAAAGAAACCCGGAAAGCTTGTTCCTGTCCACTATAAGTGGCTAACAGTGATGGTGACCGTGGATTCACTAGACACAGCATCTGAGGAACTCTTGATCTTGGACTTGTAGCCTTAAGAACTCTGAGGACTGAATCCATTGTAGCATGATGCTTAGGCTAAGACACTATATTACAGCCTCCTGACTGGACTGAGATGCCTTTTTGCAGCAGACACTTTTGATGTATTTATAAAAAGATAAAGAGATATAGAATATGTTCTATGGGTGTGTGGTGAGGTATGGGGGAAGGGGATGTCTCAGCAGGCCCGTGCTGAGGCATCCCTTCCCCCTGAGGGACCAGCCACACGATGGTATAGTATAGAATAGAGTTTATTCAGGCATGGGAAGGGGAGTTAAGAGGGTAGTAGAGGCAGAGAGAGACAGAGAGAGGGAGAGATTAGAGAAGTAGAAGCCGGCCATGACCATGTGGAGAGAGAAAGAAGGAAATGGGGAAGGGAGAGAAGGGAGAAGCAAGAGGCAAGAGAGCAAGAGAGAGAAAGAGAACAAGAGAGAGAAGAGGGGGCAAGCAGCCCCTTTTATAGTGGGCCAGGCCTATCTGGCTGTTGCCAGGTAACTGCGGAGTGGAGCACGCCTGGCTGTTGCCACATAACTGTGGAGGTGGAGTTTAGACAGAATGGTAACAATTTTAACAAGCAATGGTCCTTACTCAGTGTTATCTGGAAAGCAGAACCCCTGAAAATAAATGAAAAAATGAAACGAAATCCTCAAACCAGTTCTATATAGTCCCTGTGCACAGAAATAATCTGAAGGAGATACTTTGCAGACTCAGAACGATGATGTAACAGGTCTGCTGTCCCCCATAGCCCCTTCCTATGGCACCAGAACCAGTGTGAACAGGTTTCAAAGAAGGCATTGGGGTGGGGTGGTTTCGACCTCATTTCTGGCAGGATGGGAAATGCCGACAATCAGATTGCATTTTCTTGGTTAAATGTGAGCTGGTTTACACAAGACCATCGATGTGGTGAGGTAATTTAGAAACTTCTCTGCCTCTTAAGTGCAGAAACAGTTCAGAGAGTAATAACCTATAGTGTAATGGAAGAAAAAGAGACAATTTAGTCTGATTATGGGGACATCTGCCTGCAATCTCAGAAGTAGAAAGGTTGAAAAAAGAAAAATCTCAGGTTTGAGTCTAGCCTGGACTACATACTGAGACCCTGTGGAAGAGAACTGGAGAGGGGAGGAGAAGGAAAAGGAGAAGGCAGGGGAAACAGAAACAGAGAAAGATGCTTGGATTCATGGGAAGTAGAAAGCATCCTATACTGGATCCAAATTGCGACGTGCTGAGCCTGCAACCACCCAGACCTCGCACCAAACAAGGGGACTGTTATATCAGGCTCTGAAAGGCCCAGGAAAAGCCTCTCTGAGGAGAAAAGGAAGCTGCCAGAGCCCCTTCCTCACACCAGAGGAGGGCCGACAGGGCCTCAATCCCTGGCTGCTGACAGAAGTCTCCTGATCCCTCCGTTTTCTCACTATCAAACCGCACAACAGCCATTAGACCTCCACCACCCAAATAAACACAGGGCTCAATTATGTGTCTGATAGTTAACACGGGCTGTAATGCCATGGGTCACATGGGTTAATTCAGAAAGAAAACAAACGCAATCATGCCATGAATCATTGACTGGCGATCTTAACTCCCACGATAGGCTGAACACTGAGACTTTCTTCAGAAGAATAGTAATAAAAGAGGGTGGCCCCCGTGGGGCTCCTGGCAGCTCTCTAATCAGAGGAGATTTCAGGGGCCATAGATTTCACACTGGCAATTAAGCTTCGGGGCTAAATCAACGCGCAGACCTGGCCTATTTCCCGAAGCCCTATATTCAATAATTCCATAGATTGGAAGTACACAGCACAAAGGCAGCTGATTCTCTCTGCTGCAAAGCGAGGGCGCGGAAGTTCACATTCCCCTTGGCAGACCGAGGCAGGGAGGGCACCTTGGCAACTTTGCTGAGTCTGGTTTCAATTCCCTACATCTGCGCTGCCCCAAGAACTCGGTTCTCCAGGGGATGGTTGGCAGCAGGAAGGTCCCACCGTGATTGATCTGTTAGCAGTAAAATCTTTATTTACAACTGTACAGACACCGTATCAGGGAATAAAACCAGTTTCGTGGAAGTGAGTCAAATCTCCTATAACTTGACGTCTTGTTGACCTTGTAAACCTCAACCCCAAAGTTTTGGAACTTATGTGAGGAAACTGGTTGAGCGTTCACACGGCTGAGAAATAGTCAATAGTTTAAAAACAACAAAATAAAACAAAACCTAAACTAAAATTACCTTTATCTCCAGACCTCAAAACATATGGGAAGGCCCACATTTTAAAAAGGCAAGGAGAGGCCTGGAGAGATGATGGCTCAGCCAATTAAAAGCTAGGCTCACAACCAAAAAAGAGGGTAGGAGAGGGCTGGGCATGTAGCTCGGTTTATAGAGCACTTTCCTAGCATCCATTATATCCTGGGCTCAATTCCCTGAACCTCATAAACAAGCCATTGTGGCACACACCTGTAACCTGAGCATTTGGTTGGTAGAGTTAGGAGGACCAGAAGTTTAATGTCATTCTTTGTCCTATATAACAAAGTTGAGGCCAACCCAGGCCACAAAAGAGCCTGTCTTTTAAAAAGTGTGGAGGGGGGGGGTCGCATCTAGCATAGTCCCTGGCACTGAATAGGGGTTGAATGACTATTTGAGGAAAAAGCACGGGCTGTTCCAAAACATTTTGGCTTGTCCATTTGTAGGAGAGTAAAATCTTCCCGCCCACAAACAAACATTCTAACACAAACATTGCTCACAAGTACACATGCAGACTCTGCTTCAGGTGGAAGATGGGAGCCAGCTCCAGAAAGTTGTCACACACACACACACACACACACACACACACACACACACACACGGTTATTTCAAACATTTGCTAAAAACGTTCCATGTGTCAGAAAATGAACTCAAATCCTCTAAACAAGCCTGTGAACTGAACATGATATTTTTAAAAATATATTCCCACATTCAGGTGAGAAAAAAAATATCCCAGGGAAGCAGAGTGACATGTGTCCATCCAAAGTTCACATTAGGGTTCATTTTGGTGGTATTCAATTGTGGGTGTGGACAAATATGTACTGTCACATGCCTGAGAGCTGACGTGGTAGATCACAGTCATGACAAAGAACTCCTCTTAATCTTGAGGAAGCCTGGGTATGCCAGGAGCACAGGGGCCCTGTGCAGATGGTGAGCCATCTTTCTTGTCTCTCTTTCCTTTCCAATTCTTCCTTTAAGTGTTGTTGGTTTCTGCCATCAAGACCACCAGCAAATAGGGTCAGAGAAATGCCTCAGTGGTTAAAATGTTTGCTGTACAAACATAAGAACTTGAATTCAGATTCCAAGGATCTATGTGGCCTACTTTTATTTTGTTGCTATGATCAACCATATGGTTTGATCTGACCAAAAGCAACTCAAGGAAGGAAGGGGTTTTGTTTCACTTACGCTTCCAGGTAACAATTGATTTTTGAGGGAAGTCAGGGACAGAACTTGAAGCAAAAATCATGGAGAAACACTGCTGGCTCTTCCTTGCCCACTCACTAGTCTGTTCTTAGCTTGCTTTACTATATAGTCCAGGAAGACATAACGCTCACATTATGCTGGGCCCTCCTATAATAACTAAGACAATCAAGAAAATTCCTCACAGACAATCCCACTCACAGACCTGATAAATATACTCAATTGAGACTATTTCCAGCCGATCCCCACAGGTGATTCTAGGCTACGTCAAGTTGACAATTAATGCTAATTGAACATTCTACCCCTTGTCAATCAACATACAAGTATATCATTTTAAGTCATAACCTTTCTTTTTTTCTTACCATGCTCTCATATTCACATCAAAGTATAAAACACAGCCCAACTTTTAAAAGTTCCACAGACTTTACATTTTTCAACATGTTAAAAGTACAGGGTATCTTTAAAACTTCAAAGTATCTTAATTGTGAGTTCTTTGTTAAGTCAAAACTAAATTACATACATTTTCATTCAAAAAAGGAAGAACCAGGGCATACGAACAATCACATCAAAGCAAAACCAAAATCCACCAGTATAAATTCAAATCCTGTATTACAGTCCAATGTCCATGAGTGTGGACTCTCTCGATCATGGACTCACTCGTAATCTTCTGGACTCCACAGGGCTTGGGCAGGCCGAGTTCTCCAACTCTGCTATTCGCAGCACACACAGAGTGTCTTGTATGTTCAGATTTGATATACGCTACATTTTCCATTGTCTTTGGTAGATCTCCCAAGGTCCTGGCATCTCCAACATCCTGAAGTCACCACTGCAACAGGCTGACTTTCACCGATGGCTTCTCCCAGACTCCATGTCACTTTCCATGAGTCTTTTCCAGAGTCTTTCCATGGACTCTGTCCCTGTCACACAGTGCCAAGCCTCAGCCCTTCTCTGGGACTCTATCATAATTACATCTTTCATGCCTTTAAAATAAGTTCCATATAGGTGACTCTTACACAAAAGTCATCTTGTGAAGATACACCTTGGCCATCTTGAACCAAAGCATCTATATGTTGGTCTTGAAGGAATGCTTTCCCAAAGAGTCACCATCAGTGATACTGATCTCTTATTACTCACAATTAGTTTCTCAGTCCCTGCTAGGCAGTATTCACTGCTCCAATGACGCACGAAAGGTTTCACTTTAGAAATTCTGAACCCTTGTTCTTCATTACAGCTGGCCAGCAAGCACAAATACTTGAAAACACAGTTCACAAATGCTTCCTGGCCTAGTTCTTAATTAACATTTGCTTCTCCCTGAAACCTCACAACTCTCAGCATTAACATCTCCCAAGTTCTCACAGGAAATAGTCCATTAAGTTCTGCCAGCCATTGAAATATGAGCTGTCAGCTGCTGCCCCAGACAACGTGCCTACTGCTTGCTGTTATGTGCTCCATCATGAGCTCTAAACCTCTGAGACCATAAGTCAAAATAGGCTCCTTCTTTTAAAGATTGGTTTGATCATACTGTTTCATCACAGCAATTAAAAACTAACACACACAGAAATTGGTTTAGCACTAAAAAGGGGGCTATTGTGAAGAACCTGACCAGTGTGAGTGTGTGTGTGTGTGTGTGTGTGTTTATGTGTATGTTGTTTTGTTTTGTTTTGTTTTGTTTTAATGTGGAAGAGTTTAGACTTTGGGATAGAAAAACAATTAAATAATGTAAGCTGGTATGATGGTTTGTATATGCTTGGCCCAGGAAGTGGCACTGTTAGGAGCTGTGGCCTTGTTGAAGTAGGTGTGTCACTGTGGGTGAGAACTTTAAGACACTCATCCTAGCTGCCTGGAAGCCAGTCTTCTCCTAGCAGCCTTCAGATGAAGATGTAGAGCTCTCAGATCCTCCTGAACCATGCCTGTCTGGATGCTGCTATGCTCCTGCCTTGGTGATAATGGACTGAACTTCACTCTGAACCTGTAAGTCAGTCCTAATTAAATGTTATCCTTAGAAGAGACACCTTGGTCATGGTGTCTGTTCACAGCAGGAAACCCTAACTAAGACAGCTGGGCTTACCAGGTATCTTAGTAGAAGCCTGGAAGGCAATTGATGAAAGCTAGGGAGATTGTGGAAGACGTGCTCAAAGGGCGTCAGAGGGAACAATATTAGCAATCTGACTAAAGACTATCTTTCAATGTCTTGGGAAAAAAAAAACCTATGGCTGCTTTCTGCCCATGTCCTAAGAACTTGCCTGAGACTAAGTTTTAAAGTTGTGGACTAAATTCTTTGATAGGGAAGATTTCAAGACTGCCCAATTGTCTTAATTAGACCTTTCATTTGCTGTAAAGAGACATCATGACCTAGGCAACTCTTATAAAGGACAACATTTAATTGGTGCTAGTTTACATGTTCAGAGGTTTAGTTCATTATCATCAAGGTAGGAAGCATGGCAGTGTCCAGGCAGGCATGGCACTGGAAAAGGAACTGAGAGTTCTACATCTTGTTCTGAAGGGAACCAGGAGAAGACTAGCTCCCACATGGCTAGAAGGAGGGTCTCAAAGCCCACTCCCACAGTAACATACTTCCTCCAACAAGGTTACGCCTACTCCAACAAAGCCATACCTCCTAATAAGGCCACTCCCTGGGCCAAGCATCTTCAAACCACCACACTAATATTAACTTTATTATGTGGATATTAATAACCACTCTTATGCAGGTCTACAATGAAAAAGAGCAAGAAAAAAGATGCACAAAGAAATACTAATGTATTGTTTGAAGAGAAAAGAGCAAGGCTTGTACTAAAAGAGATAGGGAGAGGCCACATTTGCACTAAGGTAAAGGAAAAATGGTACCATTGGGGCACAACCCCAACCAGCTAGCTAGGTTTCTAATTTATAAAAGGAAAAGGTCTAAGGAAATCTCTGCTCCTCAATAGCAAAGACAAAGGAAGCTGGTTGCTGCAGATACAGGAGGCCAGGGCCCACCCCAAGTGGACAGGAAAATGTGGCAGTATTGTCTGTGTGAATCTGGCTTTACACTTGTGCAGGTTGCATGAGAAAAGGATTGTGAAATATTATTTCTTGATTAGGGAATGCTGCTGAGGCCAGGCAGTGTATGACATGGCAGTCCCTACATGAAGGCCCTGAGAGGGAAAGTAGTCCTGAGAGGACATTGTGTGAAGTTATGAAAGGAAAGCCTGAGTCGAGTTGGAGACCTTGAAGTGCTAGAGATGCCAGAGTCATAAAATATCTGCCAAGAAGAGCTAAAGACAGGGAGTTGAACCAGCCCAAGAGACAGAAGTGTATTACAGACTTCGGAGCTGGAAGGGCAGAACCACCTAAGCCCTTTGACACTGGGCATGGAGCTACAGGAATTGGAAATTTGCCGTGTTGGGTTCCAGTCCTGCTTTGGTCTAATGTTTTGTCACTATGCCTCAATTCCTTCCTTTTGCCTTGGAGACCCCAAGATGTTAGAGATGCCAGAGCCATGGGATACCTGCTGAGGAAAGCTGCTAACAGGGAGTGAAACCAGCCCAGGAGAAACAAGTTTGTTATAGTCAACAAAGATAAAAAAAGAGTTGGGAATCTGAAGAGTGCTTTGACATCAGGCATGGAGATGCAGAGTTTGGAGTTTGCCCAGCTGGTTTCCTGTCTTGCTTTGGGGATTATAGTTAAGTGATCAGATGAATCTCAGAAGAGACTTTGAACTTTGGATTTTTAACATTGTTGAGACTGCTATAGACTAAGGAGACTTTGGAAGTTGGATTAAATGTACTTTTATATTACACTATGGCTAGGTATGGTCCCCATAGACTCCTGTGTTTGAACAAGCCTGTGAGGGCCAGGGAGCAGAATATGATGGTTTGCATTCACTTGGTCCAGGGAGTAGCACTATAAGGAGGTGTGGCCTTGTTAGAGTAGGTGTGGCCTTGTTGGAATAGGTGTGTCACTGTAGGCATAGACTTTAAGACCTTCATCCTAGCTACCTGAAAGCCAATCTTCTCCTAACAGCCTTCAGATGAAAATGTAGAACTTTCAGTTCTTCCTGCACCATGCCTGCCTGGATGCTGCCATGCTTAATGAATTATCATTAATTACCTTAATGATAATGGACTGAACCTCCAGACTTGTAAGACAGCACCAGTTAAATGTTGTCCTTATAAGAATTGCCTTGGTCATGGTGTCTGTTCCCAGCAGTAAAACTCTAACTAAGACAGACGATAATGGGAGAATATGACACATTGTGTGTGTGTGTGTGTGTGTGTGTGTGTGTGTGATTTTTAAGAAATAAACCATTAAATTTAAAATTAAAATAGATTAAGAATAAAAATTATAATATAAATAATAAATAAAACAGCATTGTCCACAATGTAAGAAGAAAATCATCAAATTTTCCAAGGAGAGAGAAAGAGTAAGAAGAAAGACCCATCAAATATAGCAAAGAGAATAAATAGTTCAGTAGAGAGCAAAATCATTTAATTAATGACTAGGAAATGCAATTTATACCAGCATAAGATTATCTATCATCTGACTCCTGTTACCTGCCAAGACAAAAGAAAACAAAACAAAAAACATTAAAACTGAAAATATTAAGTGACTAGAGATGCCAAAGCAGAGGGGACTTCCCATTCACTGATGGTAGAAACACAAGTCACCATGGCCTTTGTGAAGAGCAGTCTGACAGTGTTGTTAAAATCCAGTAAGCATCATCTACCCTCTGATGTCTAGTCTGCTCTGGGGAAGCATCCTATGAACATTAATTACAACACTGGAGAAGGAGTGTTTGCAAGGATATGGATTGTAGCCTTGTTTGTAAAGATGAAATGTGAAAGAATGAGCATCAATGGCGAATGGTCCAATAAATATGTGTGTAAATATGTGGTATCCATAGCAACAAAAGGTTTGTATAGCCATTAGAATAGTGAAGAATAGCTTCATCAGTTGGCTTTGAGAGACTTTCATGAAGCATTGTCGAATAAAACACACAAGTGCGTATAAAATGAGCATTCTTGTAGGGTTAGTAATGTCACGTCTTCATTTGTATAGTTACAGTCATGAATGAAAAATTGTCAGAATAGTGTTCTAGGCTATAAACATGACAGAGCCCAACAACAGGGAGAGGGGAAGAAAAAAGGCAAAGGAACAAGGAAGATAAAACTATGGGATGTATTAATATCTATGAAAAACCATGTGACCTTTTTAGCAAGTAACTATTTTTTATTATTTATATTTTAAATTGGAGAGAAAGGGAAAGGTAGCCAGTGAACATTTTGTCTCATTGTCAGTGAGAAATCAGCCCCATAAAGCTGGAGTAGGACAGGACCTGTGGGGTGTGTGTGTGTGTGTGTGTGTGTGTGTGTGTGTGTGTGTATCAGAGCATCTTTGCTCTGGGTACACGTAGTGAGTTTTGGTTCAGTCCCATCTTTCCCTCCCTGTCTTCCCTCTTCCTGAAATCCTCTTTGCTGAGTGAATAGACATGCAAACCTGGAAGGTCATAAAGGAGCCATCGATACTAACAACAAAACGAGTTCTTAAGATTTAGAGGCACATTCCAGAGTCTGCAAAGCCACGTTAAGAAGACAGATGGATACTGGCATCAGATGTGAATCCAAAGGCCTGGGATGGGAACTGCAGGTAAAACACGAAAAGGCAAAGATGGAGAGGAAACGAGAGTGACTGGTGTGTCTTGCAATCCAGTGGGACACAGTGACAGAGCATCTCTCCTATGATCAATAAGACAATTCAAAAATCCTCTCTGTAATGCATCACCAAACTGGTGGAAAAGGAAGGCCTGTCCTTCGGCCAACTATAGAAGAAAAAGGAGAGCTTAGATGGCTAAGTCACTTTGCTCTTGGAGCTTGAGGCACACCTTCGTGTCACTGAACTTCTGTTTTGACAAGAGAGTTAAAGCCAGGTCTCAGTCAACATAGGAAGAATTAGGAATGCCCTGCACGGATCTAAGACCTCAGAGACCAGCACTGTCAGCATTAGGGGAAACTATAAATAAACTAACTCCAAAGAAGAGGAAATAATATCAGGGCAAAAACCAATCAGTGTAAATATACACATACAATAGACAGGATGCATAAATTTCAAGTTATTGTTAGAAGTCATTGTTAGACCTGACTAACCTCTGACAATCCCGATCAAAAGAGAAAGAGCAATAATGTTTTTAAAACAACATTATGTGTGAGTGGGGTAATATAACTATAGTTTTGTGAATATTAAGAAGACAGGGTGTGGAATTTTAGCCTCCTGGTTCCCTCCCTTTGCCTCATAGATGGTCTTCCTCTTTATTAATGCACTGCATGTGTGTGTTTCCTTACCCCAATAACAGACTTTCATCACTGGCAAAACAACTAAGGAAAACAAAAGACACAGACTGTTATAAATAGATTTACATCTGCCAAATTGAAAGTGGGAAGATTCTTAGAAAAATCTAAAATACTAAAAGGTTATCGAAAACAAAAAAAAAATTGCAAATTTATGAAAGATACTAAAAATCTAATTCATAATTTTAAATCTTCTAACAAAGTAAATATATCATCTGTCTCAGATAAATTTTCACTAAAGAGAGATAGATGATTCTTCCCATTGTATAAAACTGGAGCACACACTAGAAACCAAGGCCACTTTGAAAAAAACAAGGCAGATCCATGCCTGCCTGCCTGTTGCCGTGCTTGGTCCTCACCGTGATACTCATGGACTCTAACCCTCTGCAACCATAAATTCTTTCTTTTACAAATTGCCTGGCCATGGTGTTTTAGCATAATAGAAAAGTTAGTAATATACATTATATAAAGTCAAGCATTGCTAAGTCCAAGACATTTGTACATAGCATGACATTCTTGGAGAAACATACATAAGAAGGCCCAAAGACTCTGCCTAATATCGTAGGAAAACTAGAGAGTAATGTGCTGCCTAGTCTTATGCCAACTTGACACAGAAACTAGAGTTATCTGAAAGGAGGGAACCTCATTTGAGAAAATCAGCCTTAAGATTTGGCAGTAGGACATTTTCTTAATTATTGATGGGGAAGAGCCCAGCCCATTGTGGGTGGTTCCATCCCCTAGGCTAGTGGTCCTGCATTCTATAAAAAAGTAAGCCTAGCAAGCCATGAGAAGTAAGCTAGAAAGCAGTACCCCTCCATAGCCTCGACATAAACTCCTGCCTCCAGATCCCTTCCCTGTTTGGGTTCCTTTCCTGACTTCCTTTCATGATGAACAGCAATAGGGAAGTGTAAGCCAAAGAAATCCTTTCCTGCTCAACTTGCTTTTTGGTCATAGTGTTTTGTTGCAACCATAGAAACCCTAAGACAAGCAACATTGTAGGCATACAAAAAGTTACTAGGTACTTTTGAAATCTCACATTTTACTGCCCAGCCACAATGGGCATGTAGCAGCCTCCTTTAAGAGACCCTGTAGCTCCTGCTCCTCACACTGCTTCCAGCCCACCACCATCTAATGCCTTGCAGGCATTTGAGAGTTCCTTAAAGGCTCCTTCCAACGATTGTCTGAGGAGCCAGACCCTCATCCTGGCCCCACACACAGTGCCTTTGCTACTGATTTCCACCCCCAGTTTCTAGAAACAATGAAAAGAAACACCATTGACCAAAATAAAATCTCTTTTCCAGCCACAGATCTGATCTTGTGGGCCTAAGATACTTCCAGCAACCCACTGGAGGAAAAATAGGGGAAGAGGTCTTTTGACTATGCCCATCATGGGCCTTTTACGAACACCGATGAGATAACATGCACACACAAATTTTGCTTGTTGAGTTTTGAGGTCACTACCTCACTCCATTGGTCCATCTCCAAAGTCCCCTTCTAAAATAGAACTTTGCCCCTTCTCCTACCAAGTTGCAGCTTTTACCCTTCACTTTTAAAAACTTGCAACGTCTAAGATTTAAATGTAAGCCCACAGTTTCTCAATTCTGACAGTCCCCAGACTCAGGACAAGGGAAGACTCTCTATAATGACTAGGTTCCCAATTCAGGGAAATTTTGAGACTTCTGATCATTCAAGTTCTGTCCCAACTTGAATTTCCTTCCTCTTTCTTGACCTTTTTGTTTGAGGAAGGTTTTACTTTAGTGAATCATTGTTAATAAGTTAAAAGTAAAACATCTCTTGACCATCTGCTAGAGTCTGGACTTTAAGTATCTTCCCCCAAAGCCTGTGCGTTAAGGCAGAGATTCTTAACCTTCCATGTGCTGCGATGTTGCTGCTTCATAATTCTGGTTTTGCTTCTGTTATGGACCATAGTGTAAAAGTCTGTGTTTTCTGATGGTCTTAGTTCACCCCTGTGAAAGGGTCATTCAACCCCAAAGGAGTCACAGCCCATAGGTTGAAAACTACTGTGCTAAAGTCTTTGCCCTCCAACTTGGTGATGCTGATAAAAGATGGAGGGGTATAAACTTGTGTGTCTGAGATTCTGGTCACTGCAGGCCTTGAAGAGGAACATAGGACCTACATCTCTTGTTTGCATCTTGACTGTGGGGTGGATGTCCTTGCTCCCATCATACACCTCCATGATGTGCTACCTCATGGTCAATCAGTCCTGACTGAAATCTCCCAAACTGTATACCCAAACCAGCCTTTCTCTGTGAGTCACTCTCTCAAGTATTTGTTTCAGCAATAGAAAGCAACAAGCAATCTTCACCTTTGTAGTTCCTCTGGGGCCTTGGCTTCCCCATGTCCTCGGCATTTCCATCCCTAGGATGACCCTGCAGAGCACACTGGAATAACAGCAACGGACAGTCATTGTGCAGCTATCGCTCTTCTGGGTGTGGGGGAAGGAGGCTAGGAAAGAAAGGACTGGTTGACATCCTACCTCTGGTAAGTACTGCTGAAGCTCCTCAGTGGGTCCTGGTTTCAACAGACAAGGAAACATCAGTCTATGGAATAGATTTTAGAGCTAGGTAGCTGATGTTCTGTAGAGACAGGGTAAACATGATGGTTAGTCTTCATTATCAGTTTGACCGGATTTAGGAGTAACAAGGAGACACACCTTTAGGTGTGTCTGTTTTCAGTAGGTTTAACAGAGAAGACACGCCCTAAATTGATGGCAGTATCTTGGGGCCAGAGTCTCAAATTAAATAAAAAAGTAAAAACACAAACAAAACCAATATATTTAATGTGTTTGTATACGAAATTCTCAAGGAATAATTCTGATTAAAGAGGGGAAAGGAGAAAGTATGCCGAGCACCATCCATCATCTCTGTTTTCCAGGGACTCACTCTGACCAGATACCTCAGGCTCCCACCACACCCTCCTCATTGCAGTGACTGTGTCTCTTTGAACCATGAGCCCAAACTCTTCCTTCTTTAAGTTGCTTTTCTCTGATATTTTGTCACGGCAATAAAAAAAAAAAAAAAAAAAAAAAAAAAAAAGGTAACGAATTGTTCTAGTTTGATTTCTGTTGCTGTGATGAAACACTCTGACCAGAATAAATGTAGAGCAGAAATAGAACTAATTTCATCTTAGAGGTCCCAGTCTTCTTCAGTTCAAGTCCCCTTACCTAGGGAAGATGGTTTGGCCCCATCTATAGCAATTAGCAATCAAGATAATGCCCACCAGCCAGGCTGTTTTTGCAACTCTTCAACTGAGGTTCTCTCTTATCTAGGTTGTGTCAAGTTAATGACAGAAATAACCAGTGAGCCAATACACTGACTATAAACTCCTCTAAAAATGTCTTCTTCTGCTTGACTCCAGCTACTCCATTGTGGAGGGAATATTTGCTGTCTGTAGTTCATGCTTCTAAAATTCCAAGGTGGTCCTCCGACATGGACCATTATTTAGACTCTCTTGATTCTGTTATTGTTTTGTAAACTATTCAGTCTGTTTTGTTTTGTTTTGTTTTGTCTGTTTGTTTTTTTGATGAGACCCCTAGGCCTCTTTAGTATAACATGTTATATAACCCTAAGGACATGCCTCTTTGGTATGTTGCCTGGAACTTTTTACAGTTCTCAATCTTGTTCACATCCTCAGAGTTCCTGAAACAGTTCCCAACAGGTCAAAAATAAATACCATCACAACATGTGCTAAACCAGCCACCAGTAAGAGGGAGAAGCAAAGGAGAAAGGAACCTTGATAGAGTCTAACTAACCCTCAGCTGAACTGGGATTCGGCCAACCAAGCACAGTCTCTGCACCATCCACAACCCAAAGGTTTGACGAATCTCTCCAGCACAGGCTTACTTCAGGAAAGAGTCCATAGGCTTCCTCCTACCCTTCCTTGGCAGGCTGCTTACTGGGAGTGGCAGCTATGGGATTCTGCACTCATTGTTTTGTGCTTGGACAACCTATGCTTTTACAAACAGACCCTAACGGCTCATTCCTGCTCAGGATCTTCAGAACAGGCTGCTATATTGTTTTCATTTCCTGTGCTTTTTAAGTTCCTTGTCATAATATTATCCTATATTCATGGCGCCGCTCGTCCATGGGCCCGAGTGATAGGCTGCCGTGTGGCATCAGCTGAATCTGTTTGATCCAACTTCAGTCATGACCACGCTCAGGGGGTTCTGCAGACAGTATTTAAAAAGTTGGAAAAATGGGGCTGGTGAGATGGTGCAGCAGTTAAGAGCACCAATTTCCTTCCCAGGGCATCTAGGTTTGACTCTCAGCATCTACATGGTAACCCACACCATCTGTAACTCCAGTTCTGGGGGACCCAACACCTTTTTCTGGCCTCTGTGGGTACATACATGTAGGCAAAGCACCCACACACACATAAAACAATGATTTTTAAGAATGTTTAGGAAAGAAATTGAGAATAAACGTCCCATGAACGTAAGCATGGCTTTAGGCATGCCGTATGGCTTCCACATAGGGAACTTCAAGTTAAGCATGGCTTAGAAGAAGCCAATGTGTTCAGAAAGCAACCAGGAGGCAGGTGTGTACCACCCAGGGATTAAAAGGTATGTGCGGCTCGCTGAGCCTCCTTCACTTAGGCCTCCTAAGTCAGTAACTCAGAGTAACTCAGGCCACAGTCCTGCTTCCTCCCAGACCTCTTCCCTCTTCCATGGCTAAGCTGTCTGCACTGCATTGTCCACACAATGACCAGACAACCTAGTCCCAGTTACGAATGTAATGACCCTAAAATGTTAACATTTTAGCTGTTTGATTCTTTGGAGTACAAGACCCCTCCTTATTGACGATTTCAACGACTAGGATAACACTAATATTACCTTGGCTATCCCCCACTGACCCAGGAGGAATTCTGGAGTCTCTGCCCTGATTGCCCTCTTCTTTCAGGAAGAATTCTTTCTCCTGGAAGAGAAGCTGTATTGATTTACAGAATCGGAGGCCGAGGAGAGGAGTGTGTTGAAAAGAAGAGAAAAATAAGCCACAGAGAATTGGGGTTGGGACACCAAACCAACTTTTCCTGATTTCGAGTTGAGTAGTCATTCTCGTGTGTGTGTGTGTGTGTGTGTGTGTGTGTGTGTGTGTGTGTGTGTTTAAACTGGGACATTTGAAACATAATTTAAAAAAAATTTAAGCATTTGTTTTACATACACACACACACACACACACACACACACACACACGTGTATATGCACATGCATGGAGTTGCTTATGGTGGCCATAAAAGGGCGTTAGATCTCCTGGTTGTGGAATTATCAATTGGTTGTGAGCTACACAACCTGGGACAGAACTCGGGTTGTAAAAGCAGTATATACTCATAACTGCTGAGTCATCACTCTAGCCCCTAAAACATAATTTTTTAAATGCTGCTGGGTCTGGTCGTCCAGGCCTTTATCTTCATCCACTGTGACTGCTGATGCAATAGAATCATAATACGCTCAGGGTATCCCTTTGGAAGACCTTGACTCAAAATAAAAAACAAAGAGAAGTCTGGGATGTAGCTTAGCGGTAGGGGGCTTGGCTAGCATACACGAAGCCCTACATTCAGTGCTGAGGACTGTAGTCAGGAGATGATGCTAGCCCTTTCTTTTAACCTAAAGATAATCTTTCCAGAGCCCAAATGATAGAAACAATAATATAGTCAGATATGTAGCAAACGTCCTACAACAGTGAAGGTTTCACAACTGGATTGTAATTCCTGACCTTGTAAATGTTCCAAAACATGTGGTCAACCATGCCACTCTTAAAAGTACTGTTAAGGGGAATTGTGCTCACCAAATTCGCTCCTAGGTGGATTCCCGTAGGAATCAAAATATATCCATACGATATCATACTGGTAAACACCATTCATGATAGCCAAAAGGTGGAAGCAATCTAGACACCCAGCAGCTGCCGAGAGACGAATGCAGTGTGCACATCCACACACGGAATTCACTCAGCAGCAAAAACGAAGGCGCACCTACGTTCAGCATTGCATAGAGCTGCACACATCAGGCTGAGGGAAGAGAGCGGTCGGCCACCGTCCTGTGACCCGCCCTGCACAAACGGGTCTCCACAGACAAAAAGTAGATGTGACGCTATTGCAAATGGCCATGAGAAGTTTGACTGGGGCAATGGATAGATTTTAAAACTAGGCCACAGTAATGATTGTCCCTCACGCAAAATCAGTGAATTATTATACCATTAAAATAAATGAATTTTATGGACTACTAATTTGGCCTTAAAATTGTCAAAAAAAAAAAAAGAAAGAAAGAAAGAAAGGAAGAAAGAAAGAAAGGAAGAAAGAAAGATGTGGAAGGTTGAAAAATACAATGCCATTCTGGTGGACCAGAATAGACTGATGGAGGGAGCAGAGGATGAAACTGGCTTCGTGAGTGGAAGTGTTTGTCAGCTGAAGGAAGGACCAGCAGCTCATGGAGGCTGAGTGCAGAGATCCCTGCAGAGGCAACTGATGTGCATCAGTAACGGAGGGATTGACAGGAAGTGATTGACAGGAAGGTGAAGTTTGGAATGTAAGGCTAGAGGACCATCAAGCGGTGTCCATTAATAAAAGCTCAAGAGGCTGGGTGTCTGTGGACAGAGGTGCTGACTATCATGCTTTGCTGCAGCAATGGGCAAAGTCAACATCTGCTTCTGAACAAAAGAAATTAGTCACCTCTGTAATCTAGTGGCCAAAAAACAGTTTATTTCTTCCCGTAAGTGCTCATTACTTGGATATGGTTTCAAATGCATCGCTTTGAAAGTAATCCGTTCTGACTTTTATGATATATAAAATTGTATGTCTTATTTACAATAGGGTTTTATGGGCCAAATGACTTAATTTGTACTGGTGAAAACTTCAAAAACCAAGAGAAACACCTGGTCCTGATAAGGATTAAAGCAAACAGAAGAAAGGACCAAAGTCTAGGCAAACAGTAGCTTCCTTGTGCCACCTGGAAGCCAGAGGGACTCAGAAAAAGCCAATACCAAGAAATTCATGAAGATTTGTACTCCCCACGACTTCTGTACCTGCTTCCACTCTGCCCTCTCTATCCCCTGCCATGTTCAAGACTCAAAGGACAGGAGGGGTGTTATATTCCAGCCACATGCCTACCTGGTAACCCTAAACAGGGTGAGTCCACATGAAGCATTAGAGGGTCCCCCACTATTACTACTTTCTGCCATACTCTGTAGCAGAAGAAACATGGCCATCCTCACACAGGCCATTCTCTCAGCCTGTGAGCAAGGAAGGCCTTCTGCCAGAATAAACAATCTACTCAGGTCTTCAAGATGGCTTCCACCGGGACTTTGCTCTTACATGGATGGAAGGATATGCCACTGTGGATGAGAACATGGCAATCCTACGTCAGCTGTGCAGCAGCCTGGGGTTTAGCAGCTCTGAAGATTGACGTCCACTTATTCTCCCCTGGGGACCCATGTAATCCTCACAGTTACCCACTGTAATGTGTTCAAATCAAACTCTCGGATTGCAGAGAAAGAAACTGAGGCTTGGCAAGGCTTGTTCGAGAACACTCAACTAATTCTAATCTCATGTGCTTCTTCCCTACCATGTCACAGGTTCCCATGAATTAGACCAAGAATAGGTTGATTTATGAAGGGGATGGGGGAAAAGTCAGAATCTTGTTCCACTCCATCTAGATGAGCCCTAGCGGTAACCTGAAGGCCATCGAAGGCCATCAGTCTGGACAGGAGGATGTCCGAGGAAGAGCGGTGCAGGGAACTCCAGCAAAGATCTGTGGGGTAGAAGATCAAAGGTGACAGAATTCCATGACAGCTGGTATCTCAAATTTCTCCCAGCCTGTGCTTGGGTTGTCGTCGTCTTCTTCATCATCATTATCATCACCATCATCATCTGTTTCTATTTATTTTCTCTTGTTTGTTTTGGTTTATTTTATTTATTTTTTTTTGAGAGCCCAGGCTTGTCTTGAATTTACTACTGAGACAAGGATTCACTTGCCTCTCCCTCGCAAATACTGGGATTACAGGTAAATGGTGCTGGGAATTGAACCCAGGGCTTCCTTCAGACATGTTAAACACACACTCTACCAACTGAGTGACATCCCATGTTTCTGTGTGTTTTAAACAGGATAGGATTTGGAATCAGAGGGAAAAATTAAAACAGAGTCTAATCCTGGACTTTGCGATGTAGTGTTGAGTGATCTCGGGGAAGTTGATGAAGCTCTAAGCCTCTCTGAAAATGAGGATAATTGGTCCCACCTCCCACACAGAGACCTTTAGAGACTTAGATCACAGCCTAGAAATGGGCACCGTTCATATAGTAATCAGGAGTTTATTAAATATTGATCCTCTAGCTTTTTAAAAATTGTCCGGTCCCCTGTTGTTTATGCCAGTCCTCGATTTTACTTGCCCCATGTCTTCATCCACGTTATTCAAACAGAGAAGAGAAGGGAAAGAAAGAAGGGTGTGGAGAGGTGTGCAGAAGAGGCAAGCCCAGGGCAAGTTCCAGCAGAGGACACAGTTCTATTGTCTGATGCTGGCGGCCTCCCTCTGGATGGGAGAGCACTTCTGATTAATGACAGCCCGAGTCTCTAACCAGCCAAGCAGTAATCTATTCGTCCTAAATCAGCCTGTGGTTTTCAGTGCTTTCTGAAAGGGATCACGAAAGGCTCTGTCAAACACCTTGATGGAATCTGTGGTTGTCCTTGTGACCCTCCCCTGATCTGACAGTTCAGTTTTAAACAAAGAAATCAGATTTGCTGGGCCATGTTCATCCCCTACTCCCACCCCCTGAGTTCACACTCCCTTCTGGATCACCTTCAGAAATGACCATGAGGAGGGGTGAGGAGATGGCTCAGTGGTGGGACTACTTTGTATTCAAGCATGAGGACCTGAGTCTGAATCTCAGCACCCACATAAAAACCTGGGTGCCACATATCTGGAACCTTAGTGCTGTGCCGGGCAGGGGTTTGTTGGACACCAGCCAAGCTCTGGGTGCAGTGTGAGACCCTTTCAGGAAAATAGTGTGGAGAATGATGGAACAGGACACTTGACATCCTCTTCTGGGCACTATACACACATGATGCACATACCCCCCCCCCCCCCGTGTGTATACTACACATAGACACACACACACACACACACACACACACACACACACACACGAGTGGAGGGAGGGAGAGAGAGAAGGAGAGAAATGCCCTTGAGCCACTTTCCATAAACTTGTTCTAGAATGTTCTTTGGGAAGAATCAGTCTTCAGGATGCCAGGCATTGAGAGAGACCTTAAAGCAAGGACAAATAAATAATAAATATCAGGCTTTATCTGAACAGCATGAATGAAGAGCAGAATTTCTTGGGCATTTGTGCAGAAAGACCTCAACCATACTTGCAGGGACTCAAATCAGAGTTTGAGGTTTAAACACATTGAGGATTAACGTCTCTATGGATCAAGACTGGGGGTAGAGGGAGTGGCTGAATATTACCCACCCATGTTAAGGGCCACATACAGAAAGTGGGTTTTTCCCCTAGAGTTCTTACAAAGCCTCACTCCTTGACACAAAAAGAACCTCAAGCTTTGATTGATAGTTTCCAGAGCCCGCTGCCTCTTGCTCAGTGAAAATACACCCAGTTGTGTCTCCTGGTGCTTACTTTGTCAACACTGGTGCCTGAAAATCATGCCTGGCTCTCTTGTTGCACCCCATTTCTCAGGTCATCCAATGGAGTCGAGTCAAGGTTAAGAACATGGACCTTGGTACTAGACAGAACTGAGTGTTTGCACCCGATAGTTCATTTACTTCCTTAAGACTAACCATGTTGAATCTAGATCCTTTTACTGAAAAAAAAAAAAAAAAAAAAACAGCAATCCGACTGCACAGGATGGGGGTGGGGGGGGGGGGGGGGGGGGGCAGGGTGTCAACAAACTATGTGAAGCGGCACAATGCCTGAATTCTAAGCAGGGACCAATTGCTCATGCTTTCCCAAACCAGCCTCTATTGCCACGTGACCTTGCATTTATGTCTCCCCTGAAGATAGAGTGCACCTGACACCCCAGTGGTCCTGACTGGGCTTGGATGGCTTGTGCCTTGTGCCAGCCAGTAGAATGTACACAGCCCAAACAATGAACGCCTTCCAAGAAGAGACTTTGAGAGTTCTGTGTTTCCACTCATCCTATTTGTATTTCTTCCACTGCCAAGAGAAGGGCATGCCCTGGAGGGACACTGGATTGATGAAAGTGGAAGTCTCATGCGGCTGACTGGATGCAGTCCACAGTGTAGAGCTATGCCAAGAAGAACTCAGCCTAGATCAACCAAACCCTTGTCAGCCCACGAACGGTGAACAAGAAACAAGGGCGTATTGTTATATACCACAAGAGGTTTTCAAGTGGTGTGACTGTGGTCATTTCTAGTTTCTTCTCAAACAAGACCCATGATGTAAGCTTGTTGAAAGCAGCTAAATGGGTTCACTGGCCATCAACCCTCTATGCAATGAAAATGGGTACGGCTTTGGGAACCAGAGACATGTAATTCACACAAGACTTCTGCATCTTTGTAATTGAGTAGCTTGGGGAAAGTCTATTCTCTGGGTCTCTGCTACTGTTTGAGTGGCATCTCCAAAACTCACGTGGAAAATTAATCGCCAGTTTGGTACTCTTGAGGTACAGGGCTTTCAAGGGGAGATCAGACGGCTGGGATGACTCCTGTCTGTAATCTTGTACTCGAGAAGCTGAGCAGGAGGTTTTCTGTGAGTTTGAGGCAATTCTGGGCTACACAGTGAGTTCCAAGCCATCCTGAGCTACAAATTAAATCCTTGTCTCAATAAAGGAGGCGATATAAGCAGAGCACCTATAAACAACTTAACATCATTAAGAAGTAGACAGTTACGGGAGAAACCCACATATCTTCCACTATGGCAAACGTTATGACCAAAAGCAACTTAGAGAAGAGGGAGTTTATTTGGGGTTACATTTCCAAGGGGATAGAGGCCACCATGGTGGGCGAGGGCAGGGCAGCAGAAGAATGAGGCCATCCTGAGGGTCAAGAAGTAGAGATAACTTCTATCTGTACATGAGAGACAGACAGACAGAGCAGGAAGTCAGACTGTAAACTTCAAAGCCTGTCTCCAAGGGCTACTTCTTCCACCATGGTTTCATGCCCAAAAGTTCCATAAACTTTCCAATCATTACTACCAATGAGAGGCCATGTGTTCAGATACGTGAGCCTTTGGGGTACATTTCTCATTCAAACCACCATAGGAGACCTGGCCTCTGATAAAATGAAAGGTTTGCCCCCTCCTCTGTCCAAATTGTCTGTCTGTTGCTGTGATAAACAGTACGATCAAAAGCAACTTGGGGAAGAAAGGGGGTTTTTTTTGGCTTACATTTCTATAGCACACCCCATCACTAAAGGAAGTCAGGACAGGAGATCAAGGAGGAACTGGGATGTAGAAACTGAGGTATGTTCTATCTTCAGTAATGGGGTCTTACCATCAAGTTCTGGTGGACAACTAAGAGCAATGGTGATAATCTGTATTGTTTGGGGAGTCTCCAGGGGCCTGTGACCAACCACTTGAAAAGATATTCCATATTATACCTGCCACTGGATTTTTAATTTTCAATCTATGGCTTCTGGGAAGATGATTATTTTCTATGTGGGGTAATTCCAATTAAATATATATTTCAATTATATGTATGTATACGCATGTGTGTGTGTGTCTAAAGTAGTAGGTTTCTATATAAATTTCCAAGCATGCTTAGTGTTAGCATTCCTCCCCCACTCCCATACTCTCTTTCCCTTTCACATCATTTGTGTTCAATTACCTCCATTCCCTGTAGATTCCACACCCCCCACCCCACCCACCAATGGTCTCTTTCTAGTTTCTGGGATTCCAAAGAACTCTAAATTAAACACACAAATCTAAAGATTTGCTGCTAAGATCCGCATATGAAAAAGACTAGAAACTTTCTGGGTGTGGGGAACTTGAAATCTTAAGGCATGAGAGTAAATCTATCATATGAAGGGGGTGAGATCTATTTAGACACTATTGTTCAGAATGCCCATTGATTCCAGGACGAGTAGATAGAAATAGAAGATTTGTTAAAGAAAAACAAAGGATCTCATTGAAGTGGAGAGGGCCCATCAATCTCAGTTTAAAAGCCAGTTGCTTGAACTGGTTATTAACTCGAGATGAATTTGGTAGAAAGTGTTGGAGGCGTGGAAGACATCCCTACAGTCTTGCTGTGAGCTGGTTGTGAGGCTTAAAAGCATGGCCAGGGCGGGGATGGGGATAAACATGATGACATGTTTGCATTGGTGGGTGGAGTCAGGGCTTGAGGGAGAGTAGGGACGGTACCAAAGCCTATAAACACCCCCAAAGAAATGGCAGGTGGAAAGGAAAATTAAACACGCTCACAAGCATGCTCATAATTCTCAGAAACTCAAGGAAATGAGACACAGGTGCAAGGACAGCTGCCACAAGACAGACTCTGCTAGTGCAGGGAAATCTGGGCAAAGGTGCCTGGGAATTCACATCACTGGCATCAGGTCCGCCAGGCCCAAGAGAGCCAAATCCAAGGCCATGGTGCTACTTTTAAAAAAGTAAGTTATTAACTGAAATCAGTTGAGGTAGTTTTAACAAAAGATTGGAAGATTTGAATTGGAAATATGGAAACTTTAGATGGAGAGTTATAATTCCTGAATGTCCATCTAGACCAAGTAATAATTAGCAATGGATACAGATTAGTAAGAGAGATTTCTTCATCCTTGCTATAGACTGTACAAAGTGCTTCTCAACATCTTGGGAGGCGACTTTTCAGGTAACAGGGGATGACAGAGTGTGCTAGATGTCACAGTCAAACTCCAAGGTGATTGTTAGACTCGACTGTAGTTTTGAGTTTAGTAGTAGGATGAAAATCTATCTCCAGGGCTGGAGAGATGGCTCAGTGGTTAAGAACACTGACCGCTCTTCCAGAGGTCCTGAGTTCAATTCCCAGCAACCACATGGTGACTCACAACCATCTGTAATGGGATCTGATGCCCTCTTCTGTTCTGTCTGAAGACAGTTACAGTGTGTGTGGGAGGGAGTATGACTTTAACAAAAAGAAAAAAGAAAATCTATCTTCAGGAGAGATAGATGATGACCAATTGGACCCAGATAAACAACCAAACCTGTGAACGACCAGAGAATGGGAGAGACAGCCAGTGTTCGTTCAGAAAAAGGGAGAGGCTTAACTACATTCACAAAAGCACACAGTATAGAATGAAGGAATTTGCTTACAACCTATCCCAAATGATAATTCCTTAAGAAAATTGTTCGTAGTAATGCTTTAAACATTACTCCTGTCCACCCCGACACCGCCAAGCATAAATGTGTATGAGGGTGCGGGAAGGTGCATCAGTCTTTCTTGGCCCCTTACCTTTCTCATGGATGCCTGCACGTGGCTCAGCTCCTTCCGCTTCACTCCTCCCACCTCCTCTTAGTGTTGACTGCATGCCCACCCTCTTCCAGATGAGCTTGAGAGCTCGCTTGCCCTTGGATATCTTGAGCTGCTCCATGGCACGCCACCAGATCATGTCCTGCAGGAACTTGGTGTAGTTGGTGAGGTGCCCGAGGCACCAGATATGCCTTGCTTACATTCTACCTTTTGGCCCTTGTTGAGACTCAAAGCCATGGGAAAGCACAGGGCTGCAGTTTTCCAATGGTAGCCATGGCATGAAGGCCACATTCTATGTTCTTAATAGTTCCCCTTCTAATGAAAACTATGGACAAATGCGTGCTAAAAGTATTCTTAAGGCCACATGAGCTAGAGAAACACAGTATGATTAAAGTTCTCTAGGCCAAGTAGAAAATGATTAATCCCAAAACGTCTGGACACAATCCTACATTTTAAGTCTTTTCAAAGTCCAAAGTCACAAAACGAGGAGCCCAAATACTACTGTAGCTTCTAGAATGTCACTCTGAACCTAGTTCCATTTCTCTTGGATTAAATGGAGAAGGGGCACACCTGTCCTCAGTCTGATGGGTCTCTTACACATCTTTGGGGAGATTTAAGGGAACCAGAGATTTAATCACAAAGGACTGACCTCCTGCACCTAAATCCCCTGCTGCAGCATAGAGCACACTGCCTTATTTACTAAGTCTTGATTTAATCTGGCATTTAAGACTAAGTAGGGTATTCTTTCTACCCTTAGGAAGAAGTCTCCTATGACAAGAATGAATCACAAATACATACCAATAATAGCCAGGACGATTTCACCCAGCCACAGTGTTACACCTCTGCGATCCCAGCACTTGGAGGCTGAAGCAAAAAGATGAAGAATTCAAGGGTAGCCTGTCTCTGAGTCACCTGGGGGAAGAAAAGAGAGATGGCTTAGTGGTTAAGGGTACATGCTGCTCTTGCAGAGGTCCCAAGTTCAATTCCCAGCCTACAGGAATCCAACACCCTCTTCTGTAACTGTGCCCACAGGTGCACAATCCCATACAGACACATATGAATACACATAATTCAAAAGTTTAAAGGGAGGAAAATGGAAAGGACCAGGCAGGAGAAGAAAACTAAAGGAAATAGAAAAGGAAGGGGAAATGGAAAGAGGAAGAAAACCATTCTGTCATTTTGACACACCCAAGCTTCTCTGAGTTTGTCCCATCTTTCAGTGACTGTTTACACCCACTGCTGCCAGCACGTGAGTTAGACCTTTGTCCTTTCTTCGTCATCACAGAATCTTGAATTATAACCAAATCTACCTCTTCCTGTACTCACACATCCCTGCAGTCTTCGTAATTAGTCACTCAAACAGTGTACCATTTTTCCAGAAAAAAAAAATCTCTACCCTTTAGAGGTTAAATACCTTTTGGAACCAAAAAGCCCTGAATCTAAGCTTCAAATTTACCATTTGTCATCCTGGCAACTGTGGTCATCTTGGGTCCTCGAAGTATTTGTATCCTCGTGTCCAGTAAGTACACAGTGGCCACCACTTCCCAGAATGACTATGGGAGTTCAGTCAAGATACTGGAAAATAGACTTAAGCATGGTAATCGGCCTATGAAACCGACTGAGAAGCAGAGGCCATTCAATGCAAAACATAGAGGGGTTCTTCTAGGTTTCTCAACAGACAAGGCTGACTGTGTTCCATGCTAGGAAAAAAAAAAGCTAAGAGTATAGACAGGCCATGTGCTCTCCCCTTCAAACAGAGCAAACCAGTGTCTGGACACTTGGACCTCAGGTTTCACATCTGTTCTCCTTCCTGGGCAGGGATTAACCTGTGTAAGCCTCACTGTGAGGCTGTAGGTCAGTATAGCATCACTTTTGGTAAAGGGGCTTCAGCCTCTTTGGGAAACCAAGCATTAAACAGACCCATGAAGCAGAAACATTGCCCAAAGCACGTCTGGCCAGGCTGGAAGAATCTGTGCTGTTTAGAAAAAGCTGCTCCGTTAGGGACAGGAGCTCCATGCTTAACAATCCGCTATTCACAGACTGCTGGAACAGCTAAGCCCTGATGCCTAACTCAAGGGTGAATACCCTTCAGTAAGTACTCAGAGGCATTTGCTACCTGGAGCAGAGTAGGCAAGTTGTGCATGTGTGCTGACTATCTTTGTGTCAACTTGACAGGCCAGAGTCATCCGGGAGGAGGGAATGTCCCCACAGACTGACCTGTGGGCAAGCCTGTAGGGCATTTTTTAAATTAATGGTTGAAGTGGGTAGGCCTATCTACAGTGAACACTGCCATCCTTTGGTGGGTAATCCTGGATCATATAAGAAGATGGACTGAGTAAGCCATGAGGAGCAAGCAGCACTTCTCCATGGCCTCTACTCCAGTTCCTGCCCCAACCTTTTTTCTCAGGGATGGACTGTTACCTGGAAGCGGACGATAAAATCAACCCTTTCCTTCTCAGGTTGCTTTTGCTCATGATGTTTATGCAATAGAAATCCTAACCAAGACCATGTACATGTAAAATATGTCAGTGGAGCAGCTATTATTTCTATAATGTGAGGGAAATAATCCTCTTGACAAATCAATTATTAAACATTCGCCTACCTGGCTACTTTTAAAACATTATTTATTTTTCTTTTGTTTGTTTATATTTATTTAGTGTGTGTGTGTGTGTGTGTGTGTGTGTGTGTGTGTGTGTGTGTGACAGAGGGGAGTGGGTATCCTGGTTCCCCTGGAGGCCGGAAGGGCCTGGGGTCCCATGGAGCTAATGTTAAGGATAGTGATGACCCAACCTTCTTGAGTGTTGGGGACTGAGCTTGGGAACTCTTCTTCAAGCAGCATGTGTTGTAGCTGATGAACCATCTCTCTGGGCCCAGCTGGCTACTTTTTATTGAACATTTATTAGGTGTTAGATGCTGAGCAGGCATAGAAACCACTTTCTGGATGCTGCTATGGTCTATATATGACTTGTGTGTGTTTAGATATACATATATAAGCAAAAGTGATAGGGCCAAAATGCCAGAGGAAATGATCTGGTAAAGTCTTGGGTCAAATAAGTTGTCCTGGCGATAGCCCTGACCACTCTACTTCATGGATGTCCATACATCCAGCTCCTCCTGTTCCTGACTTTTCCCTGAAGCATCATGTATATGTACATATATGTATATGTCAAGTGTACATATTATATTTTATATATGCATGTATAATTTGCTTATCTATTTTGCCCTGCTAAAATGAAATCTCTTTGCAAGTAAGGAAAGAAAAAAATTTTTTTTGGTTTTGTTTTTGGCTTTGGTTGTTTGGTCAGCTTTGATATACACCATGTATCTAGAATAAACTCTGGCATAAAAGAGGCACTCAGTAATGTTCCCCAAATATAATAGATCAGCTGGGGTGAGAGACAGTCATCCATCCATCCATCCATCCAGCCATTCATTGAGTAAGCATCTGTTGTCTTCTCTAGGTAAAAAGAAGACATTTTTTATCTTCTCTAAGGTTTTGGTGACTTGAACACAGGACAAAGATATCCTGACTGCTCTCATAATATAAGCCAAGACTGCAGAGACAAATGCACAGGCCACATTCTTGAGCAGGCTCGACCCTGGGTGTGGTGGTGACTTGCGGCGGTGACTTGCTGGGAATGAGGCTGGCCAGACATGGTGGGCGCCAAGTCTAGAAACCTGGTCCCCTGACTGAGCAGCTGAACTCTTATGATCTGCAGAGACATAAGCTTCATTTTAAAATAACTCTCTTTAGATACAGACTTAGAACTCCATCAAAGCCAAATAAGCCGGCCCGTTTGAGAGGCAGAAAGCCAGTTGGCAGGAATACCGAGAGCACTCTCTTCCTTGTATCACAGATACTGATCAAACGTCACATTTTGCTGTTTTTCGAATCACAGAAGAATGGGCTCACATTCACGGGTACCTTAAGAACATACTGAGGCTGTCTCCAACTGTACATGGATCATTCCAGCCATAGGACCAACAGATCAGGTGCAGAGGAAACACCCTTCTGGCTCACTGACTATCAGCCACTTCCAGGGGAGGAAGACTTGTCAGCTTAAGCAGATGTCCCTTGGGAAGAATGGGTATGGAGCACAGCTAGAAATCCCTATGTTCCTTCTACTTCAGGCTGAATGTAGCTAGCCGTAGGAGAACTTGCTGAACCTTGATGGGTAGTGAGCTCCTTTCCAGGCACCAGAAATAACCCCAAATAGCAAGAGGGGTCTGGAACAGTTGATGACTGGCCCTATGGAGGGGAGGCGATGCTATAAAAATCAGTTGTATACTGGCATCAGGAGACGGGCTGGCTGCTCTGGCAAAAAAACAGAATATAAAAATAATTCTGTTATAAACTGACTCTCTCCTATATATAGTAAAGACAAATAATCACTCACTTCCCCCGTTAATGTATTTTTCAAGTTCCTGTTTTTAAATACCAGTTTTTCTTAAAAGCTCACCTCACTGAACTTTCTAATGATGGCCACAAAGGAAATATCTAGCCATCATGGAGGTGACCTGTAAGCTCATACAAGGGGACAGGAGGGAAGGGAAGGGCTATTGCAGGACCCTGTAGCTCACCCACAGGGAAAAGAAGGCCACTTGGGAAAAATCCAGAAGCATCAGTTCCAGATTTATTTTTTTGTTGTTGTTGCTGTTGATTCCTGTTCTCTGGCAGGCCGGAGGACTCTGCAGAAAGGGGACCTCCCAGGGCCCTTCCAACCTCCTTCTCCTTCATGGCCTGCACCTGCTCTGGGGCATGATAAAATATCTAGGAATAACACTGGGGTAGAGGTCATGTGTGCGGTCAAGGTCTATGAAGTGTACTGGTCTCCGATCAGCTACGATGGTATCAAAGTTGCCTTTCCCTATGAATACAGCTTAAACGAAATGACCCAGACTCCCCTCCTCTGAGTAGCTCTACCCAGGAACTGCATCTCAGCCAGGATGCTGAGAAAGACAGACCCCACAGTAAGCTAGAACAGAAGCTCGAGCTGTGCATGGATGGAAGGCGCCACAGTCACCCTTCCGGCCAATGCCAGCTAAGTCTGGCTGGGAAATGCTACCTCCTATATACACCTTGTCATCCTACCCGAGAGACTTCATTCTTCTCTTCTTTGTAATCTGTTTCCTCCCTCGGGCTTGGGAAGAGATCTGAGCCCTCACTGCTTCCTTACAATCACTCTCCTGAAAGACAACTGACCAGAAGAGGAGACATTCCAGCAATAGGAAAGAAACACCATGAAGAACACCTGTGTAGAGTTCCATATGAGCACTGGGAACAAGACCGTGGTGATGTCATTGTGCTGAGCGTAAAGGTCTGAAATAGCCGCAGAGTGGTGGCCTTCCAGCTACTTCGGTGGGAGACTATAAGTCCATCATCCGTTGAGTGAGTGTGTGGGGGATACAGTGTCTACACCACCCAGGGGATTGCCAATAGTTTAGTGTGCTGTTCTAGGCCCAGCACTGACTGGTGTTTGCCTGGGATGTTACCTAAAACCACCCCCCCACCCCCAAATTTCTGTTAGTCTTGCTATTATGATTCCCAGTGTATGATCAAGATCATAGTGGCCCTGAGAAATTGAGTAATCCCCCCAGGAGTACAGAGCTGCATCATAAAAAGCCAGGACAAAAGTCCCTTCAGGACACTTAGCCTTCTCATTCTCCTGCCCCCGGGAGCATTGTCCAACGGAGATTGTGCAACCCACACTGAAAATCGGTTCCAGGCACTGCCCTCAGAAAAGTCCCTCACCGAGTATGGGCTTCTCCCTCTTCTGTCACAGTCCGTTTCCTCTTCCTGGCCTGCAGGCTAAAGAATTAGGTGTGGCAACTTCCGAGAAGGGAGAGAGGTGCCCATCCCCCACCCCTCAGGACATCCTACAGCCCTGAATGGGAGTATTCCTTCACAGAAGTTGCACTGGAACCGAAACCCTTCCTGTGAAGGTCACCTGCCCCCATCGGAAGTCCCCCACCCCCTGCATCCTTGTCAAAGCTCCCCCTCCTCCTCCACCCCCGCCCTCTCCACCTTGGAGAGCAAAGGTTCATTAGCTTGCCAAGAAATCACATCTCCACCTCTGGTGCGACGTGTCTGGGGTCTTGTCAACCAACAACGTCTATTAGAAGGAGCAGGAGGACTTTAGGGCAGAGGGCAGACGGTATTTTTTGTGCCTTGGGACATCTACAAACCCAGGGTTCCATCTGCTGGCATCAAGTAGCCTTCTTACTTATTGGAGCATGCTCAAAAGTCACACCCACCACAGGGCTTGGTTAAAATGTAGATGGCAGTACTCCACCCCCTACCCTGGGGTAGGGCCCCGAGGGCTTGTGTCTCTAACAAGTTCCCAAGAGATGCTGCTGCTGCTGCTGCTGCTGCTGCTGCTGCTGCTGCTGCTGCTG
>JANHMN010000007.1:4134756-4162004 GCA_030674055.1 Rhabdomys pumilio | reverse complement strand
GAGAGAGAGAGAGAGAGAGAGAGAGAGAGAGAGAGAGAGAGAGAGAGAAGAAAGTATAGAGGCCTAGCAGTGAGGCCCCTGGAGGTTTTGAGAAAAGAGTACCCAGACAGGTTGAGGAAGCAATGGAAAGAAACAGGGTGGAGGCTGTAGCAGGGGTGGCTCTGTGGTGTGTTTACAGAGTGTGAAAACTGCAGTAAAGGGGCTACAGTTATTCTGAAACCTGTGGGTCCCTGGGACCCTTGTGATTTAACTGCATCGTCGCTCTGGGACTAGATGGCCTGGGCTCAGCCTTCATTGGCTCATATCCTCAGGACCTTTCCATCTTTGACCTTGCCCTTTCCAGTGTCTGGCACAGTGCCCAGGCTGTGGTAGATGCTCAGAAAGGGATCCCTTCTTTCCTCTCTTCAGCTCCAGGGCACCCTTCATGTTGACATGGGGGTCAGAATGGAGAAGAGGCTGATAAGACAATAGGCGATGAGGAGGAAGGGCAAATAGTACATCCCACTGAACCTCCCTGGACCAAATGCCAGCCGCACAATGCTGATCTTGGCAGGGAGCCCACCATCTACCAGCCCCCTGCAGGCCTCTGGGGTATGGCTAATTAAAGACATGGTTACTCATTTCATTCCCAAGTCACTATTTAAGGAAGCAGAACCATGCCATTCCTATAAGGCCTCTGACCTGATACTAGAGGCAAACAATGCCGGGGTTTGTCCAAGTGGCCGTAAGTGCAGAGCTGTTCAAAGAGCAATTGAGGGCCAGAATGGGAGGACAGCACAGGCCACACAGCTGGGCCAGCTGCTGGATGGTCCCCTCCTTCCATTCTCCCCACCCCTCCCTCTCTGTCCCCTGCAGAATCTAGTGGCCACCCTCCCACCCCGACCCCCACCCCTTGCAGTTAGCTCCTGGTTTTCTGAGCTTACTCAAACTCATAGCTGCCTCAGAAAAGCATTAGTGATCTCTGTGGATTTCAAGTAGGAACAACTTTCGGTATCTGGGATTTTTCAGAGTTTTTGAGACTAAAGAAAAACATGGCTTTTGCATATATATGTGGTATTTATGCACATGTATGTTCATGTGTGCATGCCTATGCGTGTTGGTAGAAGTCAGAGAAAGACACCTTGTATCTCACCCCATTACTCTCCTCTGTATTCCTTCTAGACAAGGTTTCTGAACCTGCATCTGGACTAGTGTGTGCTAATGCTTTGATTTAATCGGGAATCTGTATGTCTGAATGCTGAAGGGCCTTGTCCCCAGTTGGTTTTTGATCGACCAATAAAGACACTAACAGTCAATGGTTGGGCAAAAAGGAGATGGAATGGGACTCTTAGATTTGTGAGGGCTAAAATGCCAGAGAGAGAAGGAGAGACAGAGGATTGCCGTGATGCGTTGAGAGATGTCTCGGATTTAGAGCTGCAGCAGAGAGAGCCACCAAGCAATGTAAGAATTCTGGTAAATGGCCACTGGCCACTTCCCCATTGGGCCTGGGGTAGCAGGAGAAGGATTAGAACTGCCCAACCTTTGAGCTATTCACGGCATTTCAAAAACAAGCTTGTGTGTGTGTATCTTTCATTCACCAATGAAAAGAGTTTCTGGGTGGGCGGCTGAAAATACATGACCCACCAGGAGCACAAAGCAGAATAGGCCATCTCTGCTCCTCCACCAACCCCCACCTCAGCACTGAAGTTAGAGGTACATATATAGCCACGCATGGCTTTTTATGTGCATCATGGGATCCAAATTCTGATCTTAATGCTCTTGCTTATTGAGTCATATGTTAACCCTCTAAACACAAACTTTAATCAACACAGTCTTGACTGAGATCTGGCTATGTCAGACCTGGTATTGAGAAGGAAATGGGCAGAGAATGCAAAGCTTTTGATAAACTGAAGTGATAGCTCAATAAAGGGCCTCCGGAGGCTGCTCTCTGCTTCCTGCACCTCGAAGGAGCCTATGAAGACTTCCTCCAGCAGCCACGAGCTCTGCAGCACCCTCCCTGCTGTGATGAGCTGAAACCTCTGAACCCATGAACCATCGTAATCTCTCCTCCGTCATCTCTGTTGGCTATTGTGATCAGAGTGATGTTCAAGTGACCAGCACAGAAAACAGATAGCAAAGAAGTAGGTTGATTTCTATAAATACCCCAAGGCATCCTGCTTAGACTTTGGGAACTGATTTGTGGGAGAAATTTGGAAGTTTGGGGCAGTCGGTTGGAGAAGCCCTGACAAGCTGTGAACTGATCACAAGGTATGATTCTTGTGCCAGTGTAGAAGACCCAGTACGCTGACAGAAACACAGATGGCAAAGGGCAGGCTCAGGGCCTCCAGACAGGAACAGGGAGTGTATTGAGAATTAGATCTCAAGTCATTAATATTGTATCTTGGGAAGGAATTTGTCTGTATTCTTCAATGTCTTTAAGTTTTGAAATGAAGCTGGGTTTTTCTAGTTTTTTGTTTTGTTTTCTTTTTCAAGTCAGGGTTTCTCTGCATAGCCCCGACTATCTCAGAACTCATCTTGTAGATCAGGCTGGCCTTGAATTCAGAGATCTGCCTTCCTCTGCCTCCTGACTGCTGGGACTAAAGGTATGCACCACCACATTCAGCTTTGAAGCTGGTTTATAAAATCGTGGGCTAATTTATTTGGTTGAAAAAAAAAAATTTTCTCCCAGCATTTGGGAGGCAGAGGCAGGCAGATTTCTGAGTTCGAGGCCAGCCTGGTCTACAGAGTGAGTTCCAGGACAGCCAGGGCTATATAGAGAAACCCTGTCTCAAAAAACAAAACAAAAAAAAAAATTAAAACTTCACTAGCGTTCAGGCTGGTACAGGGTCATTTTTTGACTGCTTTTAGTCAGGTTTACAGCGGGGAAACTCTGAGTAGAAAGATGTGGGAAAACATGCAGTTTGAGAGAAAAAAAAGAAACACACACACACACACACACACACACACACACACACACACAAACTTATCTAAAGTTGGAGATAAAGCCATTATGGACAAAGCAGCTAATCTGTTAAACAGATTAGCATCCTTCCAGAAGCTGCACCAGGCACTAGGAAGTAGGAGTGGAGGTGAGGCCCCGCCCCTGGAAGGCTCTACAGAGTGAAAGTACAAACTCCTTTGAAAGAATTTCCTTTATAAGAGAGAGTGAAAAACATGCCTTCCTAACCAAGGTCTTCCAGACACCACAGAAATGATACACAGATACGTCAATCACACTCCGGGCAGACTCTGTACCTCGGAGTAGTCAGTAGTCGGCTAACACAAAGTAGACTCTGCTTGTTTATATGTGAGTTGCATTGTTGTATTTGGTGTTTTTTTTCTTACTGATTTTCTTTTATTTTTTGGTTTGTTTGTTTTGATTTCCTCTTTTTCTTTTTCTGAAGCGAGAAAAGACATGAAGCTGTATTGGGGAGAGAGATGGGGGGGGGGATCTGGGAGAATCGGGGGAGGGGAAAGAAAGTAACCAAAGTATATGGATAAATTTTTTTGTTTTTTAAGTTTTAAAGCCCTCCTAGAAAAGCGCTGACTAGAAGTATTTTCTTTGATTCAACAAAGTGTGTACTCAGAGGCTGCATGTTCCTAACACTGTACATGTGTACACGAAGAGGCTGCATGTGCCTGACACTGTATATGTGTGCACTTAGAGGCTGCACGTGCCTAGGGGCTGCATGTGCCCGACACTGCACGAGTATGTGTGCACTTGGAGGCTGCGTGTATCTGACACACCAGTATGTGTGCACTTGGAGGCTGCGTGTACCTGACACACGAGTATGTGTATACTTGGAAGCTTCGTGTACCTGACACTGCCTGAGAAGCTACGGGATTTAATGGTCATCATGCAGGATTGCAGTCTTGCTTCAATCCGATCTTTTTCACTGTCTGCTTGTTTGTTTCTCCTAGAATGGCGACGTTCAGCCTATGCTATCATATATGTCATTTCAGTTTTGATTGAATGGCTCACAGCCCAGAGTTTCTCTTGAGCCTCAGAAGAGACATTAGACTCTGGAACAACATTGGGACTATTAAGACTACAGGAATTCTTTAAAAATAGACACGATGCAACTTGTGTCATGAGATGCCCACGAGCCTTTGGGTCCAGTGGTAGATAGAATATTACGGCTAGAATTTCAAGTGTTCCCACAGGCTCAGGCTTTGAGAGCTCATTCCCCATCTGGTGGTACTATTTTGGGAGGCTATAGAATGGGAAGTGGAGCTTTGCTAGCAGAAGGAGGTCACTGAAGTCAGACCTGAGAAGATAGCCCAGCCTCTAGCCCTGGCCCACGGTGATGTGAAGGTCTTCCATCATATGCTCCAGCTACAGTGGGCTCTGACACTTCTGCTCCACTCTGAAACCAAGAGTCAATATAAACTTTCCTTCTTACAATGTTTCTGTCAGACCCTTTGGTCAAAGTAATATGAAAGTAGTTGATACAGAGAGGAAATCTGATACTAATACATCTGAGAGCAGGATGTCATCCATCCCATGCCGGAGACCAAGGATGAAGTCATCAGGTGTGGCTCTTTCACCAAGACCTTCTACAAGTAGTTGCCTGGTCATTGATGATGGCTTATAGTGCTGGTCAACATGGTGAGATATAGAATCACCTCAAAGGCAGATCTCTGGGCGTGTCTGGGAGGGATTATCTATTTTAGATTAATGAGCTAGAACAATCCATAGGCAGAGTACATTCCATGGGATTGAATATTAGAGAAAGCATCTTGAGAACACACATTGGCCCCTCTTTGCTTCCGAACTTGGGGTACCCAGCCAGCTGCCTTACGTTTCTTCCAACACACCTCCGCACTCTGATGGTCTGCACCTTCAAACTGAGAGCCAAAATAAACCCTTCCTTCCTTAAACTGTAGATATCGTTACAGTAACAAGATGAGTAACTAATATGCCATTTAAGAAAGGAAAACATCTTTCAATGCTATCACGTCCCCAAGCAACTGTGGTGGTTTTATTTTATTTTATTTTTTATCACTTTACTTTGGTTTATTTCCATCTAAATAAAAAAAATTCTGTACAAAATGAATTCTCTTTCTTCTGACTGAATTGGTAAACCTTCAGTGACATTTTAGATGAGATAGGACTGACAAGTTGGCTGAGGAGGTGAAGGCACTTGTCACCAGATCTAACAGGCTGGGTTCTGTAAATCCACAGGATAGAAAGAAGGAACCAACTCACTTGGGCTGTCCTCTGACCGCCACATGTGAGCCTTGGTGCATTGTTCGAAACTGATTTGTAACAGAATAAGCAAAAAGTTTAAGGTTACTAAGTAACTATAAAACTAGTTTTCATTGAGCTAATCTGACAAAATAGCTTTAGTTTAAGAGTAGGGCTTGCACTCTAATTGAGTAATTAAAACCTATTCAGTCTAATACAGAAGACCCTCTGGGAATTGGGGAAGTGTCTTTAGTATGAAGTGAGTTTGGTAGGAACTGAGAAGAACCACCAAATGTGGCATGGAAACTCATCTTCAGGATTCTCCAGGTCACTTCAGGCAGGGAGAACACTCCAAATCGCTTCCAAACTTTGTGTCTGGTTTCCCTAGTTGGGAACTGGAAAATCGCCTTTCCTTGTTGGAGGGGTGACATTTTTTTTTCTTTAAGAGGACAGAATTTGCTTTTCTTTCTTGAGGCTAAGATCAAACTGATCCCTTTGCTCCATAGTCTCCTGTTGAAAAGGGAGATCATTCTGGCCAACTAGCTTTTTCCAGCCCTGCCCCCAACTCCAGCAAAGGAACTTAGTGCAGAATCTAGCACAGACCTCCTCTCCAGGGGATCCCAGAGGCTTGTGGGGCGCAAGGTTATATAGATTCCCAATCTCTGCCATGGCTCCATGGACCAAGCCTGCAGCACTTACAAGGTTGTATGTATGTGTTAGCCTTGACTTAAGTGGGATCTGTCTATATTTTCACCAAAGGGGCATCGATTGAGATTTCCAAGACCCTGGAAATCTCTACGAAACTGTCTTTAATTGTCCATAGTGTTTTCATTGACACATTATATCAGCAGATGATTAACTGATTGATTCAGAAATCAAAATTAAGTTTATACTGATTCTTGGCTGAAGGAGCCCTGGTAGTTTCCTTATACCAAAGTTTGCTTATCTGTAAAATGGGTTCGTTCCCCTCTCCAGGTGGTTTCAAAGGATAAATGAGGCAATATAGATATAGTACTCATTAAAAAGTACTTCTCAGAGCCAGGTCTGGTGGCTCATGCCTGTATTTCTAACACTCCCAAAACATCCTGGCTTACACAATGAGTTTCAGGCAAAGTTTGAACTATACACAGTGTAAGACCATGCCTCAAAACAAAACAGAGACAAATTCCCATGATTGACATGAAGTGTAAAGAAAGGTTTATGAACAGCAGCTGTTGTTCAGCCACTGTTGTTGAAGACGAGTTCACAGGGGCCCATCTAGGAGGGTTTCAGGAAAGAGGACACAGACTGGCTAATGGGAAGGTCCTGCTACATATCCCTGTAAATGGATACTTTCCACAACAATGTGCAGCTTAAGTGGGATCAGTCACCTGGTGGTCAGATGTTTCCAAGTTCCTGGGGGTGAGACCGCTCTGCTGGGGAGCCCAGGAATGCAGCCTGATTTCCTGGTTCAAAAATCACACCTGTGAAATTCTATCCAGGTGGGAAATTCTTCTGCCTGAGACTCCTGAAACCATGGTTCATTATCAAGTTATTTTTCCAGGTCACTCTGAGGTCACCTCCTTAACTAATACCACAGTCCAGGACGATAGCCACCCAGGTCAGCTGCAAAGGCTTTTGAAGCTAAAAATCCACACTAACACCTCTTTTGTTGACCATTTACTGTGTACTAGTTACCACACATACAGCGATTTGGGCATCTATCTATTTAAGACTCTCCAGGGTCTAGCTACAAAAATTTCCAGCTAAAGACCAGAAACTCAGACGTGGTAAGATCCCGTCATTCATCTGAGATCACAGCCAGCAGGTGAAAGAACCAATATTCCAGGTCTTTCTGACTCTGGTGCCTGTTACTATACCATGAGGCTAGCTGCCACCGAAGCCTGTTAATACCACAGTCCTCTCCCCTGTCACCTGTGTTTACACTTGTCAGGGAAGTAAAGGTTTAAGAATCTCTTCAGCTTGTGGTCACGAATCTGGTCCTACGTGCTTCCATGTTCTCCAGAATATTCTCCAGCCTATTCGTATCACATCATCACTTACTTACCCCAGCGTCTGCTCAAGACGCTATATAATAGCCCATTTCGATTTCTCTAGTTTGGCTAAGAGGTCACGTCCCTGAAACACCTGGTTGGAGCAAGAGTGCCACCTGCTGGAAGATCTGGGTCACTGCCAACACTAATTCCTAAAGGCAGAAGCAGGCAGAACCGGGCAGGCCAGCAGGCTGGAGTGTCTGAAGGCTGAACAGAGTTTCAGAAAAGCTGTGTGCAACTCTTACTTTCTGGACATGTTCCTGGACAGCTCCAAGAACTTACTCAGCACTGCCCAGATCCAGATTTCGCTGAAATTGCCAGGTTCTGCTCAAATACACGTTGGAGACTTGAGTATATGCATTCCTTGGGTTCAAAGCCCAGGCCTGGAATCAGGAAGATAGAACCCAGAGCCATGCTGGTACAGGATTGTAGTCTATTTTTCTATAACAATTTAAAATGTTGTTTGTCAGAACCTTTTGATATTCAATTTAATGTTCTCAAAATACGGCTTTACTTGTTTACAGAGTTTAGGGAGGCACCCCTTCCTTTTCTTTTCTTTCTTTCTCTCTTTTTTCTTTCTTTTCTTTCCTTTTTTTTCCTTTCTTTTTTTACTTGTGTGCCCATATTAACACCCTCCCCCACCTTATTGTAGTAATCATCCTACCCATCTTCACACCTACCATCTGACACCGGTCTGGATTCACCCAGCTCATAAACACACACCTCCTATCTGCTTGATGCACCAACTCAAGTCAATGGTGCGTACAAAGCCGGCACTCAGGCTGAGGGGCCACCAGGGACTGAGCTGGTAAAAACATCTAGCTGAGTGGCAGCGGTGGTGGTAGTGATGGTGACGGTACACACCATTAAACACAGCACTAGAGAGTAGAGGCAGGGAGATTTCTGAGAGTTTGAGGCCAGCTTAATCTACAGAGTGAGTTCCAGGACAGCCAGGGCTACACAGAGAAACCCTTTCTCTAAACAAACAACAAACAAGGCTTTGTGACAGATCGTTGCCCCTCTGGATGTCAGTAACCTTGTCAAAATACAAGATGCTGGTCTTTTGGCATGTTCAGGACCAGGCCACAAATCCAGGCAGAGACTCCTGTCCTCACTCCATCCTCACCTCCCATTAGTCACAGCAAACTGATGTCTGTCCTGGGACAGCTACAAAAGTCTCTGAGTTTTAGCATCTCCATCCAGCCCCGAGCATGTTGGATAAGATCATCCCTGTTCTCCATCAGGCCAAGGCCAAACAGGGAGTTGCCAGCCTGGACTATGTGAATGGCTAGTTGTGGGGTTGTTTGGGAAATGTTAATATTTTTATGAAGCAAGTATGTGTATTTTCTCGGGTGATGGTTTATCATGTCCTCTCTATTCTTCCTTGTAAGGAATAATCTTTACAAAATCTTCAAGCTTTATCAAGTAAATGGAAGGCAGCAGTGGCCTGCTATGGCTATAGAAACAGCTCAGGCTACCCTGACAAAGACCCAGGCATTTCTCAGTGTGCAGAGTTTGGGGGTGCGGTTCGGTTAGGAGAGCACTTCTTCCTGATAAACAGATTCTCAGCAGCATGGGTCACTTCCTTCTTTGTTCTTGGCTTGCTGCTTGCAGTCATCTCAGCCCTGCCACGGTTCTCAAGTGGAGTTCTTGGAAAGCTGCAGACTCCCCTCGGGAATACCCATCCACCCAAGGACCTTATCATAAGAAAGACCATTTCTGTGCCAGCCTCACTGTCTCCAGGCAGCCCTGAGCACTTCACAAACACTCCTATTAGCAAACATTTTCAACCCAAGTTGTATTCCTATTTATCTATCTTCCTCACAATATGGGGGGAGGCTTAGAAGAGCAGGTCACTAACTCTTATTCATTTTGAAGTCCTTAGCACTTAGCAACAAATGTTAAAATGTCTCAATGAAAGAGCAATTAAATTGCAATTGAGGAAACAAACACTTATAATATTTTTTTTTCCTAAGAACATTCCTTGGCTCTTTCAGCAGTATATGAGCCTTGGTAGGATCGATTGAAAGGCAGATTTCACCACCATTTCTTGGAGGTATGAGTCTCTGACAGTCACAGCACATGGGCGGAGCTTGGCCACGCTACAACCACTTTCTGAGAATGTACAATGCCCACTTAGCAGTAAATGGCTCCAGGCAGGCCATGGGTTTTGCTGCTTTTTGTAACTCCCCATTTGCCTCCACTCATACTCAGAACGAGAGAGAGACAGAGAGAGAGAGAGAGAGAGAGAGAGAGAGAGAGAGAGAGAGAGAGAGAGAAGGAGGGGGGAAGAGAACAGCAACAGGAGAATTCACAGGAGAGAGTGGTCATTGGCTGAAGCCAGCTGTTCTCCTGCAGGGCTTGGGAACCCCACAGCTTTATTGTCAAAGACCCAAACAGGAAATTGGTTGACTCAACTTACTTCCCCATCAGGATAGAGAGAGCTGGATTTCATGTGAGTTCCACAGTTAGCTTTATTCTGCTTCCTTTTGCCAGAACAAGATTCATAAGAAATCGATAAGATCTCTGGGTAACTGCTCCAACCTTTGCTTCTCCCACACACTTCAGAGGAAAGTGAGCTTGAGGCAGGAGGCTGACCCAGCTGGTTTGCTCCCACCGTGAGGACAAGGCCACAAGGGAAACACAGGACTGAGCCCCACATGGTTGTGGTTGTCACTGAGTAGTCTCCTCACTTGAACACACAGGAACAGCAGAACATGTTCCTGTGTTTGGCAGAATGTTTCTCCCCGCTCTGTTTTGGATCCTCCTGGTGGTGTGACTGAGCCTGTATGGCTTCCTCACACTGGATTTTCAGTCCCACTGAGCCAGGGCAGCCGTTCATACCACTTCTCAAAGATATGGGTCAGCTTCCATATGTGGAACCGGAGGACTCTGCCAGCTGTGGGTAGCAGGGATAGTTAAACATGCCATGGCCACATCTGTCCTGAACATCCCCAGGCTTCATTCTTGTCCATTTTCTCTAAAACATACAGAAGAACATCGGCTTGCATAGCATTTACATTGTATTGATTGTAATGATACCTAACATTAGACTATACATCCATGTAAGAGGCTATTTAAAGCGTGCAGGAAATATGCATAGGTTATTTTTTAAATATGCCTTATTTCATTTGTTTGTTTGCTTGCTTGTTTATTCATTTACTTATTTGGGACTGGAGGTGTGTGTGGGGGGGGCGTATCTCACAATGTTGTCCACGCTGGTCTTACAACTCCTGGGCTCAAGGGACCCTCCTGCCTAAGCCTTCCTAATGATGGAACTCCAGGCAAAAGCCACCACCATGGGTGTGAAGGGACTGCAGGTGTGACATGCAGATCTGGAATGCACATGGATCCTGTTTCCAGGAGATCAACCTACAGAAGACTTGGTGTCTATGTGCGGTTCTGTGAGCAGTGATTTGACCCTCTCCTGTCCCCTCCTCTGGATTGCAGGTCTTTCCTCTAAAGAACACAAAGGCCCACAGAGAAGGCGATGAGGTGGGCAGCAGAGTTCAGAGCCAGGCAAAGGGAGCGCTCACATTGTTCCTCTTCCCTGGATGCCCATGCGCTTCCAGGAACTCCACCTACCCATCCCTGACCCATGGTGCTCTGGCCTGTGCTGGTCTTACCTGTGGCTCCACATCTTAGATCTCTTTCTGTTCTCTTTCCTGTTGCTGAAGTGGGTTGGTATGGATTGATGGTAGTCTCAAAACCTAAGGGTAAGAATATCAAGCACTTCCAAAATGCCCTCTAAGCAGGCCCTTTATCTTAGGTCCAATGATTACCCTAAGCCTTTGGTAAGTGCCAGCTGTGGCTTCTTTGATGGCAAAGCATCTCAGTGCTGGAGTTTGGACTTCTGGGATTGTGGGGAGGGGGTCTGACTCCTTATTACTCGGGGACCCCTGGTGCTTCAGAAAATGGCCTAGGGAAGCTTCCATTGCCTGGGCCCATTAACAAGGGCACTTAAATTAAGGCCAAGGCCAGCATGCAAGCCTGCCTGTGTGAGGGGAAGCGGGGCGGGGTGGAGGAGGGTGGAGGGGCAGGTCAGGGTTGTTGGGACCATTCTTTATTCTGCTGACTTCATTCAGTTCCAATGTTACAAAACTTGGTCTTTATGTGGTGCCTGTTACAGGAACGGGTCAGATCAGATCGGGCGCCTGCGCGTTGGGGGTCATTCCGAGGCTGTGGAGACTCCCCTACGTCAGCACTTTAAGGCTCAGTCCCATTTCCTCCTTTAACATATTACGGGAGCTCGAAGCTGTCCTTTCACCCCATGCTTCCGTCTTCTTTTTAAAACTCTAACCGACAGGAGAAGTTTCTTGTCCCATTTCCTCCCGACTTTCCCTCACTACCCCGCCCTCAGCCCCTGTATAAAGAAGAGACAGTGTTGACTTTCTAGGGTGTGATTAAATGCTCTGTTGGGGCCTGAGAGCCGTCAGTGTCTTTACCTTGTGCTGTGTACTTCTGAGTTTCTGAATCAGCCAATGCTCCAGCTCTGGGTGGGTAAATGTTTTTTCAAGAACTCTCCAGAAGTCCTGGGTTTTGCTTCTAAATCAGTTCAGCTATGGTACATCTGAATATCCTTTCTCAGCAAAACACCACTCAATGTTTAAGGAAAGGAAATGATGAAATATTCAGGAGAGCTGATCCGAATACAAAGGAATCCAAAAGCATTGGATTGCATGTTGTCTAAACACACTTTGTTTCTTCAGAAAGAAAAAGCAAATCGCCAGGGAAAAATACGTTTTACAAAATGGCTTATATTGGGAGAGAGCTGGGAATTTTTTTTTAAAAACCTGAAATGTAAGAGGGTTAGCCCAGACTTAGTTATTAATATCTTGGAACCAGCTGGGGAGTGAAATTAGGCTGTAAAATCATTGCACCATTTGCTGCGCCAAGCTGGAAATAACACGTTTCTCACATAGTTCTACAGGAGACAAATACCACATTGGGGCACAGGAGAGGCAATTTGGTCTCATTGTCTTTGTTTTCTCATTTGCTGGGGTAATAATTCCTTTCACTGAGCTCACAGATCGAAAGGGTCAAAGTGCAGAGGTGAAGGCAGGGTCTTGGTGTCAGGATGCTGGCTCTGTCCCCAGTGATGGCTGGCTCTAGGGCTCACCTCTCTGTGCCCTCATTTCCTCATCTAGAAAATGAGAGTCATGACAGTGGTGACAACTGGTCTGCTTAGCATCCTGGTGGAGCACCGGATACTCTCAGCAATGCCAGCCATGGTTAGACAATGTCCTACTGGTGGCGTCTACCACCAGGTCCTCTGCAGCCCTCTTCAAAACAGACAACCCTTAGGTAGAGTGATAGAGAAAAAGTACAAATAGGTGAAAGCAAGAAGTCACCATCAATTCACAGAAACAAGCAGGCACACAGGAGCTGGGCAATTGCATGCCCACGACCAGACAGCTTGGCTAATGACAATCTCTAGAAATGCAAATCACCCCACTACTCCCACTCAAAAGAGAGCTAACTACATCAAGAAACCAAGTCAACAGATTGAAACCTCTCTGTGAAGAAATCTCAGGACCAGGTGACCTCGTTTGTATGTTCTCCGGGACAATTAAAAGTTAATAAAAGAATGGATGCCCGTTCTCCTCTAAGTCTCCCAAGCAAGGCAACAGTATGAAGACTTCTAAATTCATTCTGTGAGGTCAGTATTACCCAGAAGTGGAAAAACAAAACGAAGAAACGAACAAAATAGTTCCTGGCTCCTTTTAGAACTGCGCCCTCTCCAACCCGACACTTTTCATAGACTCTATCTCCAAATTCCTTTTCTTCTTGGCTTTGATCCCCCACCTCCTGGGTTACCTAACTTGCTTATTCACCTCCTGTCTTCTCCATTAGCACCCACATCCCATCAGAGTAGGGCATTTGTTGTCGGGTTGAGTGCTTCTTGGTAAATTCTTGGTGTCTGGGATGTCACATAATAAATGCTCAGAAAAACTTTACTAAGCGAGCATGCCGTCTAATCGTTCATTTGTTTGAAGACTAACATGCAAACAAGGGAAGACAGAGATGGCCTCCAGGAGAGGATGAGCTTCCAAAGGCAGAGAGACAGATAAGGAAGAAAGAGTCATGTCAGAAGAATTAAGGAAATGAGCAAAGGAGTTCATTGTCTCAATCAAGGCCGGAAGGTCAAGAACACAAATGTCCATAGGGACTTCCTGTGAATGAAGATCACTGGGCATGTCAGAGGACTGCATAGGTCGGGTGGCTTTGGGGAGTGAAAGGGGGGCACCAGACCCTCATATAATAGGTTTAATTTCTTCTTTTTTTTTTTTTTTAATTCACACATAGTCATTGAAGACATATGGGGTAGGTACAGAATGATAATTTATACATATATGTAATGATATGTAACGTGTGATGTTCCGGTCAGGGTCATGAGCACACCCCTTGCCTCGAACGGCATCTCTTCACCTCGGGATCCTTTGAGCGCCTCTCTGCTCCTTGTCTCTAACATCGTTTCGGTTCCTGCTGAGGGACATTCTGCTGAGTCTCCTAACACTGCGTTCCCATCTGTGTTCTGGCTTCCCCTTCGTCCCCCTTCCCTCTTGCCTTTCTCAGCCCTCACTTCTACTTCTGCTTCTGAGAAATGAACTTGTGTCGCTGCCACTGATGAGCCCGGGCACACAGCATAGGATGGTGTCAACAAGGGGAAACCATCTCGTCGGCACCTCAGGCTTCAGGCAGGAAAGTAAGATGTGGAGAACAGATCTTAGGTCCTTTGAGGAACCAGTCTCCTGAACCCCAGTCTCTTCGTGGTGTGACTTTTTCTGGCTCAGTTGAGGACGCTCAAGGGCAGGGGGAAAGCTGAAGGGGTGGGAGCACAGCTGGGGAATAGAAAATGCCTCCTTCCATGCTGGCCTGCTCGTGGAAGACACTTCCTGTCCGAGTGACACTTTCCCTTTGGGGTGATCCATTACAATAATAACTTCCTCGTATCCTTTGGGGTCCCTTCTCAGCACCTTTCCAAGTTCGAGGAGAATCAGCCCACAGGTAAATAAGTGGGGAGAAATTGAACGTGCACAGTCCTGCCCCTTTCCAGTCTCCCTTTCCTTTAAGGAAACAGGAAGTAAGCGTGGGCACAAAGCTTCTCTCCACACCAAACTGTGGGGAGGGGAGGCGTGGCCTGGCCTTGCCAAGGTTTTATGGATAGGAATGGACAGCACTGGAGTTCAGCCTTAGGAAGCCCTTTGCCCACATAGACCTCAAATGATTTGATCTCTATCTGCCTTTCTTTGTTCCCCACTCTCCCCTCTGTTGTCTCGCTGCCGCCGCCACCACCACCACCACCACCACCATCACCACCACCACCACCACCACCACCACCTCCACCCAGAAGGTTCAAAAGAGAAACTGGGGAAAGCAACAGTATGACTGCACTGGAAATTATACTATCAAATGTGGCTCATGAAATGTGGTTCTCAAAAATCATTCCTTTTGAAATATATCACCCCCAAACAAGAAACAGTTTTCAATAGCATTTAATAGTTGGGGTGTGGGGGGGAATCCATTCTTCTCGAAGAGAATAACTGTAGCATAGAAATAAGAACCAGAACCTTTGATGGAAGTGTTCAAGCCCCAGGACCTGCTTTCGCAATTCAGCCGGATCAAAGCACAAGGCAAGCGTTTCTTCAGTTCTTTCCAGGATTCCACGGTTTTCTATCTGGAAGCAGCAATCACCACACGCACTGCTTTGAGCCTGAGAAAATACCCAGAATCATCTCAGAGCAGCGAGCATGCTGTGACGGCAGGAGAGCATTCGCCAGGGCACATTCCTGATGGGTGAGGGAAATGCCTGAGCCATAGAGCAAAAGCAGGTGTTTGCACGCAGCGCATGCTGCCCGGGGTTCAGTCTTCAGCTTTCTCTCCAGCTTTCTCCGTGCCAAAGTGTTGGTTTCCGTAATCATTTTAGAAATGGTCACTATCACCTTCCCCGGTTATTTCAATCTCCATACTGCAAGTCGAAAAGTATTGTGCTTGACTGTGCAACCTCTCTTTGCAACTCCTATTGTCTGAATGCTTATGGAGCGAGCCATCGTCAGCCCGGTGGGTGAAGACAAAGCCCATCTGTGAAATTTGTTCTTACAATTCAACTAGCATGCTCTCTTAAGAAGCAGAGGGATGGAGGTTGTTCGGAGTGTGTTGGGGGGGTGGCAATCTGTGGGAAGCTAAAAATCTGAGGCTGGAAAGTGGGTGGGACTCTGTTGGTGGGGTGAGGCTGCCAAGCCTGGAGCTTGTGTGTGGTCCCCACACGGTTCTGCCTATGGCGAATGACCTCCCTCCATCTCAGATTATCCTGGCAGTTGTTTGAAGTGCCCAGAGGGGACATTTTTTTCCCCAAGAAGCAAACATTCCCACCCTTCCCCCAGGTCGGATGACAGTCCACAGGAGTAAATTTCCTAAAAGGAAGATGGGGGTGTGGATAAAATGGTGGGACTCAGATGGGGGCCTATGCCAGTCAAATGCTGTCATCCCTGGGCTCATTGAGAGATAGAGAGGTGTCCTGGAGACATCAACTCAGTGTGTTAACTCACTCAGCACTGCTCATTGCAGGGAGTCTGGCAGCCTGGCAGTTCTCTCTCCTCCAGCCTTCATTTCGGTCCTATTGTTGAGGCCTTTCTGAGCTGAAAGTAGGGACATGCTGGTGACCAGGCTCAATCCTGATGTTCATGGGGTGCACAGCTGAGGCAATGTATCTGGCTTGAAAATAACCCCCAGCCTCACTCCAGTTTCTCTGAGCCCACAGTGGGCGTAAAAGAATTGTATCCCAAACCTAGCCTTGATCTTGGGGAAATTCAGGTAAAAACGATTCCATTGAAACAGACTTGAAATTCTAAAGATGGAGAGTTTTGGCTTTGAATGATTTGAGAATGGAAAGGTTAACCCACTGTACAGTGAAAGAGAAGGGGGTGTCACCAGATCACGGAGGACGGCATTGTCATCCAAAGATCACCGTCAGTCAACACAGCTTACTGAAACCATTGCCAATTCTGACTGACACACAGCAATTCAAATAAACAAACACCCCACTTCATAGATTCATTGTAAGAGATTCTTAACTTTGAACTCAACAGACGACTTGGGGAGTCGTGAGATGGCTGAAGTCAAAGGTACTTGCTGACAAATTTGATGACCTGAGTTCCAGCCTAGGACCTCATGGTAGAAGGGGACAGTCACCTTTGCAGGTTGTCTTTTGACCTCCACACAAGCACCATGGCAACACACACACACACACACACACACACACACACACACACACACACTTGATAGATAGATAGATAGATGATAGATGATAGATAGATAGATAGATAGATAGATGATAGATAGATATAAAGAATGAGCCGACCTACCTCAAATGTAGAGGGAGGGGACATTTGAGTGGAGTTGTATATCAGACAAAGGCTAAGCTAACTTTTCCTTGTTTTTCATAGTGACATCTGAATGCTCACAGTGGTCATTGTCTTGAAAAGTCACAAACCTAGCTGACCTTCGCGTCTGACTCTTTGTGGCTGTAATGAAACACCACAGCTTCTCTGAGGCTCCTCCCCATTATGGGCATTAAAAGAGGGCTTAGTACTTAACAATCACAAGTGGCTTTTACTCAGGGTGTAAGAAGGTTGCTCATGTCAGCCATCAAGTCCACATTCCAGCTGACTAAATGAACATCACCTGAATCACCTGAAAACCAGATGAACTGTTCTTCCTTAGCTCCCAGTGACTAAACCTTTGCAGCCTGCTGCTGCAAAGCATGCTGGGAAGGGCTGTCTACCACTCGCCATGCCCTTACCATGAGCCAGGCTAAGTGCTGGAAAGTTTCATTATTTGTTTTGTTTCGGTTTCGACAGGCTTTGAATATGTAGCCCAGGTTAGACCTGGGCTTATGATCCCCGTGTCAGCTTTCCCAATGCTGGGAAAGTAAAAGCCACTTGGCTTTATGTTGGAAATTTTTATTGTATAATTTAATTTATCACAAAAATCTATTAAGATTTTTTTTTTACTTCTATTAATTTTTATGGTGAAGAATCAGACATAGAGTGCTGAACAATTTGCATAAGGCCACAAAGCTGTTGAGCCTAGGAAAGGCAAATGTTTTAGCCAAGCCTTATGGCCCCAGGTCCCATGCTCTCCAGCAACTCCACCTCCTTGTCCAGCAGCAAATCTGGTAGGAGAGTTTAGCCATAGCTGCAAACCTCTTAAAACTCTCCTCCCAGTCACCACACAGTGGCGATTACTGATTAACGATCACCAAGTGGCTTTTATTCAGAGTGTAAGAAGTTTGTTGCTCATGTCCAGCTATCAAGTCCAGCTGACTAGATGAACATCACCTGAAAACCAGATGAACCATTCTTCCTTGGCTCCCAGTGACCACACAGCTTCCTGCTGCTGCAAAGCATGCTGGGGGAAAGGTGGCCGGGCGGTGGTGGCACACACCTTTAATCCCAGCACTTGGGAGGCAGAGGCAGAGGCAGGTGGATTTCTGAGTTCGAGGCCAGCCTGATCTACCCAGTGAGTTCCAGGACAGCCAGGGCTACACAGAGAAACCCTGTCTCGAAAAACCAAAAAAACAAAACAAAACAAAACAAAACAAACAAACAAACAAAAAAGGTGGATCCTGTTCCAAGAAGCCCTCTGCCAAGCTGAAACCATGGGATCTTATTGTTAGGGAAGAGGGAAGGGGTGATCTTGTAGGGCTATCTCAAACATTGGGTGTGGGGTCCCATGGTGACCCAAAGCACTGGGCTTGCCAGGCACCTGTGGCTACTTACTGACCTATGAAACACACAGAGAAAAAAAAATTCTGTCCAGGCAAAGAGCGATCCAGGAATTGCAGAGGGAGGAAAAGGAGTTTTAGAGCCTGCTCTTTGTTCTAGCTCAGACCCCCCCCCACACACACACCCCATTTCACATTCACAGCACGTAGCCTTTGCCCTCTGCAGCAGCCCCAGGTCCACATGGCAGGTGGTAATGAAGAGATGCTTCAGTAGCCGACTCTGCAGAGCCAGGCCACACAATAGGAGCCAGGGCATCGGCGCATCGCAGGTGATTCAGCTGGTAAATAATTTCTACCGCGGCGGTTAATGGAAATGCAGTTTTCATTACAGTAAGGAAATTGAAATCTCAGCCGCCCTCCATGGGTTCCATCTGGCCATCTTTCATTTCTCATAAGACGTTGTGTTGTTTTCATTCCCCCCTCAATTAACCTTTAGTTCCAAGGGCAGGGAAGCCAGGTGATTGAAATCCTCAAGAACATTTCACACCACGCCGCCATCTTAACAAGAAGGAGGAGCGACTAGACTTTTTCCCACCCTTTGAGGAGGAGATGTTATCTTGGAGGGAAGGTTCCAGATGGGATGCCTGAGTTGAACATCTGACAGGCATGCAGAAAGAGGAGAAATGAAGGCAGAATAATGACAAAGTTTCCTGTGTCACTAAAAATTTCCCAGATGGATTGAATAGCACCTCCCCTGGGTGGGGAATATCTGGGCCATCAATATTAGGAAAGCTTCCATCCATTATGCCCAAGTTCATACATGAATATCCAACCCACCCAAGTAAGTGGTCATGTTAGCAGGTAGAGTCTTTGTGAGGACACTGGGTCACGGGCAGAGCTCCATGTTCCAGAGAAGTGCCTTTAGGGACCCTAGGGAGATGCTTGTCTCTTCTGATGTGCAAGCGTGCAGTAAGAAGAGGCCAAGTGAGAACCAGGAAGGAGCCCTTGGCGGACATCAAACCTGTACGTTTCTGTTGTTTATAAGCCGCCCTGCCTAAGGCACTTTGTTATAGTAGCCCAAATGGACCAAGGAATATCCTACGACAAAATATGTTTCTAAATCAGTTTAGCTCTCTGAATTGCAACCATTTGTGGCCGTGTAAATTTTCTTCCTCCTTAGAGACAAATAAGCCAACCGAGGATGCTGCAGTCTGGCTTCCCCTAGATGCCCTGCCCTCTGAATTCTGGGTCACATCCTAACTCCCCGTGGCTCAGAGGACCCTCGCTGCCTTTCACCGTCAGCTTCTCCCTGTCAGATTTTATTTTTTGCACCACCCACTCAACAGAGGAGGTGCAGAGCTAATAGATTTGTAACAGAGAGAACATCTGCTCAGTCTCAGAAGTCAAAGTGTTGAATCTCATCCTTTTGGAAGAGAAAAGGCGCCCTCTGTTTGGCAGAGACCCATCTTAGGGTTTTAGTTTGTCTCTGTGGTTTCAGTTTCTGTGTTTCTTATGTGAACAATAATTTTTTCTGGCTGCCTTTTTAAAATTTAATATATTTTTGCCAAGTGATGACATTGTGTCAACCATTGTGCTACAAGAGATGATATTGTGTCAACCATTGTGCTAGTTAGTTTTGTGTCAACTTGACACAAGCTATAGTCATCTGAGAGGAGAGAACCACAACTGAGAAAATGCCTCCATAAGATAAAATTACTGATTGATGTGGGAGATCCCAGTTCATTGTGGGTGGGGACACCCCTGGGCTGGAGGTCCTGGGTTCTATATAAGAAAGCAGGCTGAGCAAACCACGAGGAACAAGCCGGTAAGCAGCACTCCTCTATGGTCTTTGCATCAGCTTCTGCCTCCAGGTTCCAGCCTAGATGGAGTTCCTGTCTTGGATTCTCTTAATGGACTGTGACCCAGGATATGAAAACCAGACAAACCCTTTCCTCCACACCTCGCTTTTGGTCATGGTGTTTTAACACAACAATAGAAACTCTAAGACAAGCATTTGCAGTTTCCAGAACATGTTATGGGGCAAAATAAGCAAGAAGGGAGAGTCTGGGTTTAGCAGACCACCAGAATCAAAGGCTCCAGTGTGTGTAGGGGATGGCCCTGAATGCTCTAGCCATGACCTCAAGGAAGGAGATGAGGACCTATCTGAGCCACCATGAAAGCAAGAGTATCTTTTCTATGTGATGATACCCTCAGGAAGGAAATTGCCACAACCCTCATTTCTTCAGAATGCCTCATCATCTTCTTTTGGTTCAATCCTCCTCTTTGGAGGAAAAATCTTGTGCTGTGATTGACATCACTTCACAAGCCCCAGAGCTAACTTAGTCCCTAAGAGAGCATGATAAAAATTTGCAGATAGGACTGGAAAGATGGCTCAGTGGTTAAGAGCACTGACTGCTCTTCCTAGAGGTTCTGAGTTCAGTTACCAGCAACCACATGGTGGCTCACAGCAATTAATAATGAAATCTGATGCCCGTAATGGTAAATACTGGAAATGACGACCACCAGGCTGCCAACTCTATGTTCCCGCACTATGGTGGCACCGGTGGGCCACCTGGAGCCAGCTGGGTGTTCTCATCCCAGCAGACTCTCTGGCAGGCTGGAGCTCCAGAGCTCCCCTCGAGGCCACACTAGCCCCACGCCACAATCGTCCATCCCGCAATTAGCTACCACAATACCCATCTCCCGGTAAAATCAAGATTCTTAATACTTATAGTTAACAAATCAGATTTATTTATCATCAAATACTCAAATCCCAGGATGTCCACACAATAATTTCAAAGCCAGTTGATAACGGTAAAATGCCAAGACAGATTAGACAGTAAATCCCAAATATCCTAACCTTTTCATATCTTCTCTGCCTAAGGCTGGTTAAAGCCACACTGGTTAACGTCAACTTCTATCTTCTGCTTGCTCTCCTTTCTCTCTAGATCTCCCTCTCTGCCACCCTTAGCTCTGCCTCCCTTTTTTCTGTCCAATCACAGGCCTCTTGCTGCAAATAGATTGGACAGGGAAATTTCTGCTACAGATGCCCTCTTCTGGGTCTGTAGATAACTGTTGGGAGCCGACTTTTAGCAGAAAGCGGCTAGAAAGCAGCTATCATCTTTGCAGCCATCTGGAGCCATATACCCTGATAAGAGACTTATTTTCAACAGCCTACAACAGCTGAAGCACACTCTGATAAATATCTTGTTAATCCCACATAGCTTGTTTTGCTGTTTAGTGACCCCAGCTGCATGGTGCACTTGGTAAAATGTCTTCACCTGTGTTCTCCTGCTTGTGCTTATAAATACCCAGGATTTCCTTGTAATAGAGTCAATAGAAGGTGTGAATATAGTCTATGGGAGACAGACAGTAAACGAGACTTGACTACAGACCCTCTGGCTTGTCTTTATTCTTCTTGTCTTTTCCCCTTCTTCCCCCCACTCTCTCTCTTGCTAGACCCTGACCTTCAGAACAGAGCGGGGCCATTACAGATAACTACAGTGTACATTAAATAATTATTTTTTAAAATTGCAGATAATATGGATTCCAGGTGGGAATTGCTTCTTTACTTTACAGTTGGGTCCAACATCTTAAGCCTAGAAGTTGCCTCGCTGTTCACACCACAGTGGGATGGATCTGAAGGAGGGGAAGGGAGAAGTGAGGTAAGGGGGCAGGAAGCTCAGAGAACCATAAGCTGCTGTAACTGTGAAGGCTCAGGTACCAGATTTAAAGAGAAAGGAAGATTGTCTCTCTGTCACATAATAGTGACATAGTTGTGTGAGTTGTATAGTGATGTGAGTTGTATGAGTCTGTATGAAGAGTCCATATTCATTGATCAGGACTGCTGATTGTTTTCCATGTTATCAAGGTACAACCCTCAGGATCTAGTCAGATTAAGTTATCACCACATCCAGATGTTGGACAACATAGAGGTGGCATATCCCTGGTCTCAGGACTCGGGCCAAAAAGTGGCACCATCATGTCTACTTAGTCAAATTGCAAGAATACCATTGTATAGTCACACCTAGCTTCAAGGGAAGCTGGCAATGGATACTTAGCTTCAAGGGAAGCTAGCAATGGAGTCTATCTGGGAAACTATCAATCCAAATAGAAGAGGAAAGCAGACCTGGGTTCAAATTTATTTCTTCCTGTTGGTTATAATGTTTATCCAACAAGGCCTTGTCCTGCTTCCCTTTGCTCAGTTATTATCTGTTTTCTTTTGTTGGGCACGTCATTCTGAGATTATTTCCTCCATAACTTCTATGTGCTAGGGGCTGTTGTCCATCCTGGTGAACTAGCTGTGAACAAAACAGACCAAGCAGTTAATTTTGAAATCAGATTCACTACATATTAGACTGCTAAGAAACTGTACAAGGACCTTTTCTTCTTATTCTTAATTTATATTCATCTTCATGTCTAATTTATTTTCAAATTGTTTTTCTTTAAAAACATCCTTGGATTTAAATGTGTTCCCAGCCACAGAAAACAACACATCTTAGTTGGAATAGAAAAGAAATATATATATATATATATATATATATATATATATATATATATATTATCAAATAGTGATATTGATATAAAATACAGGCAGGGCCAGGAGACGGGGCTGTATATATTTATGTGCATGTACATGTGTTGTTTGTGTGTGTGTGAGCCTACGTGCACCTGCAGGTGAAGGTCAAAAGTTAATGTCAGCTTTTGAGACAGGGTTTCTCCCTGAATCTGGAGTTTGGATAGAATGGCTGACTAATGAACTCCAGACATCCTTCTGTCATTGCATCTCCAACACTGGGATTATAGGCATCTGCCATGTTTAACTTAAAAAAAATTGTTTAATATTTATGTATATTGGCATTTTGCCTGAATGTAGATATATGTGTGCTTCTATGTTCCCCACACATGTGGTGGAGGCCAGAAAAGTGCATTAGATCCCTGGAACTGTGTGGAAATCAAACTCAGGTCTTCTGGAAGAACAGACAGTGTTCTTAATTGCTGAGTCATCTCTCTAGCCCCCACCCCCTCCCTTTTTTTCTTTCTCTGCATTTCTTTTCTTTCCTTTTCTTTTTCTTTTGAGACAAGGTCTCTATGTAGTCAGGGCTGTTCTGGAACTCTCTATGTAGACCAATGTGACCTTGAACTCACAGAGATCCACTTACTTCTGCTTCCTGAGTTCTGGGATTAGAGGCCAGCACCAACTACACCTAGCTTGTTTTGTTTTTAACATGGGCACTAGAGGACCAAATTCACATTCTCACACTTATGCAACAAGAACATTGCTGACAAAGCCATCTCCCCAGACCTGACACTGGTCCTTTTATTTGTGCAGTTGGAAACCCTCTCTAAGGAAGTATCATGTGACCAGAGATGGAATAAAGGGAGTAGCTTGTCGTTTATGCTACCATGAGGATGACCGTGATTCACACTCCTGAGAATAAATCTTTGTGTATGCTTCTGATGGGTTCTTTGAATCTATTTCTGGTGCAAAGTTAATGAGTCAGAAGAACAAATGTTTTAAGGGTCTTGCTCGAGACAATGTGCTGAAGCCTCTCTTTTTATTGAGCCTTCTCTTTAGAGCTGAAAAGAAGCAATTATCAGAGACCTCGATTTCAAGGCATTTTAAGTATGTACTTAACCTTTTGTCACGTCTGAAGATGCTAAAGATTCCAGGGGCATTTGTACCAGTCTGTCTGAGCCTGGCCGTGGCCCCATGATCCTATGTAGTCCTTTTATCCTCTAGCATGCCATTCTTTATGCTAGAGCTGTGTTATGTCATGGGATTTTAGTGTGAGAAAGAACCTGGATGATAACAAGTCCACCCACCCCTCCATTTTCTAGTTGGGAAAACTGAGACCCAGAGACACTACTGAACTGCTCAAAGCCTCATGGTAAGTTCTTCCTGGTACTATAAAGGCTCATACTTCTGGTTTCTGCTTCTGAAACAGAGCCAATGTTAAGTGAAATGTCCATGTGGTGTTTCGTGGTGAACAAACTGCAGGCAGAAGTTTAGAGCCAATGCCATGGATACAAGGTTGCCAGATTCACTTGTCGTCCACGTAGTGGTGAACATTAATGTCACTGGATAGTAGATGAGAAGGTCATAGGATAGTGATGGATAATGTGACATTTAAATGTTACTGATGGCCACTTCCTTAGTGACCGAGCAAGAGATGTCCCCACACCAGATTTGGGGCCTGTGGGAAAGGACACTAGTAAGGCCACCATGGCCTTGGGGCCTGTGGGCCTGAACAGAAGACTTCAGTGGAAAGAGGCTGGTTCTTAGACCATCAGAATCCCTGCAGCTGGAGAAGGAGTCACATAAGGCCACCCTGAGGCACAGAGACACTTCAACCCAAGTCAGGGGACAGCAAGAGAAAGCTGCCCAGCTGGAAGCCTCTGACAGGGTCAGCTTTCATGGGCTGCCAGGTCTCTCCAGGGAGGCCAGCTGCCCAGCCCAAAAGGCTTGGGCCACCCTGACATGTGAGAAGACTCTTGTTCTGTCACCTTTCCCCCCTCTGGGCTTCATTCCAGGCATGCAGGGGAATGGTGCCTAGCAAGGGGAGGGGGTGAGCAAAGAGAGGCAAGGAGGAGGAGGAGGAGGAGAAGGAGGAGGAGGAGGAGAAGGAAGAGGAGGAGGGGGAAGAGGAGGAGGAGGAGGAGGAGGAGGAAGAGGAGGAGGAGGAGGAGGAGGAGGAAGAGGAGGAGGAGGAGGAGGAGGGGAGGAGTGTGCCCCCTTCCCAGGGCAGATTTCCAGGAGGAGGGAGTCAACGCCAAGAGAGAGAAAAGATTTAAGGTTAACTCCATTTCAGTGTTTTAACTATTACTTTGGACTTGAAAAGCTAAGATCTGTAAAAAAAAAAAAAAAAAAGGCTTTTTTTTTTTTTCCCAATTCAAAGGATTTTTTATATTTGCCTCAACCCAATACAGAAGTTGTAAGCCTGACTTAGTCATTGATGGGGACAGCAGAGTGACATCGGGAGACTGTTAGTTACATTTCTCATTGCTCTGATAAAATATCTAACAGAAGAAACCTAAGGAAGAAGGGGCTTGTTTGAGTTCATTGGTAAGGAAGGACGAAGTCCATCATCGCAAGAAAGGCATGGCAGGAGAGGGTCAGCTTGAGACCGTGGTCAAGAAGCAGAGAGAGACAGAAGTTGCTGCTCAGCTTCCCCCACCCCCAGTTTTCCTCTTCTTTTCAGTCCAGGACCCTAAGGGATGGTGCCTTCCACATTTAGGGCTATTCTCTCCTCAGTTAACCCTTTTGGGAAACACACTCACTGAGTGGCTCCTATGTAATTCTGAATCCAGCCAAGTAGAGAATGAAAATTACCATCACGGAGACCCACAAAACTCTGGTTTCTACCCCTACTGCTTTCCTGGGGGTAAATATGCACAATAGTTAAGTGATAGATAGATAGATAGATAGATAGATAGATAGATAGATGATAGATAAGCAGAGAGATAGATGATAGATTGATAGATAGATGAAAGGCAGACATTGATTGATAGACCGATGAAAGACAGACAGACAGACAGACAGACAGACAGACAGACAGACAGACATTGTGCTCATGCCCCTGTCTCATGCTTTTCTGATGCTGCAGTTACACACGAGGTTGACTTGAGCTGCTTTCTGGCTGGCTGGCTTTCTTACATACAGTGGAGTTTCCTAACTAACCCTTTCCTGCCAACTGGTCTCTCACTCTACTCTCATGTACTAACCTACAAGTCAAAGCAATGTTTAGTTAGACTCCCCTTAAAAAAGCTTCAGGCCACATGATTGCACTTCTTAAGAGGGTTGGGTTTTTTTTTTTCCTAAAATCTTTTTTTCCTTTAGAGCCCCAGCCATGTGGATGACCGAGGTCAGTGTCACTTGGAATGCAAGCTTAACTCACAGTTGCAACCACTGACTCCTCGTGCCTACAAGCCGTAGAGCTCCGTGTTCTCTCAAGCTCTCCAGGGCCTTTCCCAGCTCTCCGAGGAAAGCCCATACAGATCCTACTTCTCTCCTCAGTCATCCATTCAGTCGCTGCTGGGTTGCCTGTCCTTTGTTTACAACTACTCTTGTAGTGCTGGAGTGCACACCTGGGAGCTGAACGACCGCCCCTGCTCTCACCTGTCCCAGGACCCCATGGATGTAGAGTACCGTAAGCAGGATGATCTTGGTGCTGTATTTAGGATACACCAAGAGAACAGGAGTGCTGTGGTTTGCGTGTTCTCTCCACGTCCAAGTCATGCCAAAAAACGTAATTCCCAGAGTGTGGTGTTAAGAGAGCAGAAACCTAATCCAACAGTTCTTGGGGGTGGGACATTTGAAAACTAAGGTTAAATGAGACCAAGTGGTGGGGCCCTCATCCGATAGAACTGTGGCTTTATAGCACAGGACAGACCTGAGCACACACATTTGCACTTAGTCCTTCCTACTAGGAGTGGGCCTTCCCCCTGTACTGACTCACCAGATGCAAGACACCAGCACCATTCTCTGTGCCCCCTACATCCCTACCCAACTCCGACTCTTCACACGGAAGCTCCAAGCATATTTATAGTACCTGAGGGTGAAGATTATAGATTATTTCTTTGCTACTTTCTGCTTCAGCACCTCAGCCTTGGTACCTTCTAATGCACAGGTGCACACAAGCAGTAATGTAGGACCAGGGAAAGGACCAGTGCTCTCACAGTGAAGATTTAACAGTGGCTACGGCTTCTACCATAGAAGATCCTTCTTTCTTTTGTCTACTGAGAGATCTACTTTCTTCGCATTTTTATTGCTGCGGGTCACTTGCCTTGTAAAGCTTTTAAAATAATCAAGTTATTATGCAACAACATATAATTGTATCATGTAGTGCTTTCATTTAAAAACAATCACTTTCAATATCAACAAGTGCTGGTAACTGGAAGGCCTCCAGTTTCTTCTGCTCTTCCTGTAAATCACAAACACTTGCCTGCTCTCTGGCTTTGTGTCTTGCCCTAATAGGAAGCCAGTAAAAGTGGTCACCAGTGAGTCCTACTGTGTGCCAGGTGTAGCTGCTAGTCCACCCTCCCCCCAACTTTGGCAGGCACTCTCATTCCCACCAGGTTTATGACACAATAGTAGGTTCCGATAGACACCAACCACAGCACACACATGCCCAACATCAAATGAGTTGTCAGTGACCCAAGGTCTGCAGAAGCCAGGCATTCCAGAATCTTCCAGGGCACTGGTGAAAGCATTAGTTTAAGACTTCCTCAGACACCAGGAACAGGACTTCCTTTCTGTGGGAAGCATCTCTTTCCTTTTCTTTTCTTTTCTTTTCTTTTCTTTTCTTTTCTTTTCTTTTCT
>JANHMN010000007.1:4080691-4134746 GCA_030674055.1 Rhabdomys pumilio | reverse complement strand
CTTTTCTTTTCTTTTCTTTTCTTTTCTTTTCTTTTCTTTTCTTTTCTTTTCTTTTCTATTTAATTTCAAACTCCTGCATGCTGGAAGCAGCAGAGAGCTGGTTCTCAGTTGCCACCGCCCCACCACAGCTACCACCACCAATTCAGGAGCTTGCCAGGAGTCAGCCAAGCATAGACAGCTTGTATTCAGAGTTGCTGTGGGTCCGCCCCACCCACCCCACCCAATCTCCTGTAAAAGCTTAAATCTTAGACATGGAAAAACATCAGACAGGCCATTTTAGGATAGGGGGGGAGGGAAAAAAAAAAAAAACCTCCCAACCAACAGCTGCTGCCTAATTGGCCTTCTAAATAGCTGGAGGCTGCCAAGTGCAGAAATGAATTAAACAAGCCTTTTCCCCCTCAGGGTGGAGCAGCAGGCTCCAGGTCTCCACCCAAGTCACACCCGAGTTGCAGCTATTTATAATATCTAAAAGCCAGATGGAACCTGCCAAGGGGAACAGAGATCATGACAAAAAGCATAGACCCAAAGCCCAGGCAGGAGCAGACACCGATCTGGGGGTGGGGGTGGGGGTGGGAGCCTAGGAACTGTAGAATAGCAAAGAAGGTAGAGGGATTGAGCCTTTTGCAAAGTCAGGCTTGGTGGGGAATAGGGCGATGCAGGCTGTACCTGATGGATCCAGAGGGGCTGGTTGATTCCAACAGCTCCCTGGGCAGCTTGGGCCCAATTAGAGGAAACATCAGCCAGATGTGGATTTGCCAGGTGGAACGGCTGGGCTGCCCCTCCCCTCAGCCAAACAGAACTTGGAGCAAGGTGGTCCACGGTAGTCTAGAGTGTTCCCAGGGAGGTGGGAACAAATCCTGATTTCTTGTCTGTGAGATGCGCTTGTCAGTAAACCCTTGCAGGGTTTACATTCTTATTTATGAAACACGGGCTATAATCAAACCAGCCAGATGGGATTGTTGAGAACATTAAACATGCCCTAAGCGCTCAGGATAGTTTTGCAGCAGAGACCACAGCTGTTACTATAGGATTTGATGCCTGGACTCTAAAATGCCCCTGTGTTGCCTACTGTGTGTTGGCTCCTGGTGGGGTGAGTCCCCATGCCCCTGCAGGACTGAAGCATCTTAAAGATAGATTGAATCTTGGCCTCCTACTTCCTGCCAATGAACAAAGGCTGGTCTGAGCTAACAAGTCATCTGAAATAGGCATCTGACACAATCCTATTCATATCTGGCTTCCCAGACCAGCCGGTCTGGTCTTGAGTTAGGATCACTGCTCCCCCAAGTTCTAGCCCCATCATGAGAGCTCAGCCCTGACCTGGACTGTCCAGGTACATTGCCATACATCTTCTATGCCGCCCAAGGGCTCAGGAGTTGATTGAAGGCCCTGTCTCCTTGGCACCAGTGTCCCGGGTGGGAGGCCTTTAGACATCGTGGTAGGCATGAAGTAGATCTCAGTGGCTCAGACAATCATGGTAGGCACCGAGTGGATCACAGATATCATGGGTGAATTAATCTATTTATGGACTCATGGCTGAATGAGTTTTGGAAAAGGGGCTTTCAACAAAAAAATGAGGTCCTCCTCGGCTTCCTGGATGCTGGGAGGTGCACAGCTTTTATTCCGCCACACACTTCTGGGGTGATGTGTGGCCTCAGATGCAGGCCTAGAAGCAAGCAGGCTAGGTAGCCATCCAATGAAACTCAGGAAATCATGATAACAAATAAACCGTTCCTCTTTTCACATAGTTTTGGGTAATCTGTCACAGTGATGGAGCGGTCCTCCACCTTCAGACCACAGTGATGGGGGTTTCCTTTTCAGTGCTCCTAGAGCGAAGCCACAACACCCTGGAGCTGTGACACACAAATACTCCTCCAAGTTTTTTAGTAGCCATATACATAAAAGTCAAACATTTAAAGGTGAAATTAAGGTTAAGACTCTATGTAATCCACTCTACCAATAATACTGTTTCAGAATGTAATTGATATAAACATTGTTAACAGGACACTGTGAGCTCTCTTTTTTACCTGAGGCATCTAAGCTCTGATGAGCACTTTGTATAGAAGTGTTACTGTTTGCTCTAGATACACGTCCAGGGCTCCAAGGCTTCCTGGGCCCGGGGCTACAGAATGTATCAGTGCCGTTCTAGAACATTTATATGGCTTGCATTGTCTTGCTTGGGAACTTGCATCTGGGGCTCCCTGTTCTGTTGGGAAGATGACAGGAGCTGTGTTCGACTACCCATAGGACTGGAGGTTTGAAGAGCCTGGAGGGTTGTGGGTCCCTTGTTCTGGAGGGTGCCCCACGAAGATCTCCCGGCTGGGACTGGGTGAGAGCAGGGAGGGTTCACTACTGTCTCTTCGCTGCCTCTGGCCTGCGTCTCCACTGTCTGTAGGTCTCTGGCCCGGCCTGATTCGGGAGGTCTGGGCCAAAGGACACAAAGGCAGCCCCATGCTGCCTCTGCTTGCTCGCTGCTGTCACTGACTGGTCTCTCCCAGGTGCTGCACCAGTCTCTCCCTCCGCGCTGGGCCGGTCCAGGCCCGGGCTGGGCCCATAAGGAGCCGGCTAGCTGGCAAGGAGGCAGCTTGGTGTCCCAGGCAGGTTCCCGGAGAGCAGATCTCTCCCCAAGTGTTACAGCTTTTGTGACAGAAACTCCCAGACACCAGGATGATTCTTGAGCGAGTGCTTTACTTCCCCTAAATAGAGCCCTTATATACAGTTTCAGGGTGGGTTAGGGTCTGGCAGCAGATATTGCCTATTGGCTTGGTCTGAGAGCTCGGAGATACCTCATCTGCATGTGGGAGAGCCTGAGGCACTGTTCCTTGTGACTGATGTTCATAGATCTCTCTGTGGGAGGGGTTGTGGAGTGCTGAAGCTAAATGAAAAGAACCAGGGCCCGGGAGCAGAGCCGAACTCACGCTGTCCAATAATGGTCCGGGGTTCCAAGCTGGTGCTTGATTAAGCACCCAGCTGCTTCTCACAGCCCACCCCCCCACAGAGGGTCAGGTGTGACCCAGGTTTAAAGCACCTGCTGCTTCTCCCAGGGCTTTTGGCTCGTTCCGCTTGCTCTGGGATGGGCTTGCATGATGGGAATTGTGAGTAACGCAGGAAATGTATCCTCCCTCATCCACAGAGCTGCAGGTCAAGGGGATGATGTTTGCTCTACTTGTAGCTGGAGTTTTCTTCCTCTCTAGTCAGACAATCTAGATATAAGGAGAGCAGTTGTATCCTTTAGAAACAGCGATCCAGACAAGGGGAGAGTAAACAGAGATAGGGGTCAAGCAAGACTCCATCGGCGTCTTGGAGAGGGTAGGGATTTTTGTTGTTGCTGTTGTTGGGTGTTTTATTTTGTTACCTCTTCTCTAGCAGGCGGCACAGCTAAAGTGAAGCCCTTCTAGGTAGTCTCTCCCAGAGAAAGGATGGACTGGAGCCAGAAATAAAAACCATGGACCGAGAGATGTTTTGGCCACCAACTGATGGAACGTGGGCAGCCTTGCCATGCAGCCTCAGGACACTAGAGATACTTCTTGGGTTTTGGGGGGTGACTGTAACATTTGGGGGCTCAGCGGATCTTTGCAGTTGACAGTTCCAAAATAAGTCACATGAACAATAGTTTCTAGTGAGCTGAGCCTCTTTTGATCTGATCTACCCAACCAAGGGTGCAGCACTTCCTGCCTGGGAGGTGTCTGTGGGGGCAGCTGCCTACACCCCACTGTGCCACAGGAGGATCGTGCTAGAACCGTCTAGAAAAACCTGGGAAGGGCTAAAAGGTAATTTTGTTGGTGCCTACCTATCTGGAAGCCAGGGAAGGAAGCCATGGTTTCAAACGTCTTTCCTAAGCCTGCCAGGATGGCCTAGAGTTGGCCTGTATTTCCCAGGCGTTCACTACTCTCTCAGTGGCCCACAGAACAGTCACCAGAGAACTGGAATCTGGGTGTGCCCATCCTGGCAGGAGGGAACATATTCAAAAGAGGGATCTTTATGCCCCTCCCTTTGGCTATCAGATTATTGAAACAATGGTCCCCAAGGAAATGGAATTTCCCTGAATCTCATACTGGGAGAAGGAACAGGCTGTGGGGTCTGGCACCAGCCAGAGGGGGAACTTGTTTCCCGGGAAGAGACTTCACACAGCTCTAATGTGTCAGACTAACTTACATACTTTTTGTCCTCTGTTTAAACCTAAACTTCATGAAATGACCTTGAAGATGGGCTCAGGGAGGGTCACTGAATGTTGGCATGCCTTCCTCTTTCTAGTGAATTAGCCTTTTCCACTATCACTTGTCTCTTTAGTTGGTCTGTTGAGGATGGTGGCTGAGCCTAGCTTGTTAGGCCTGCCAGGGCCTGGGCTCTGATTCTAACTAGTAATATGGTGAGTGAGAGAAATGACTATCCCTGGCTGGATCTACTTGCACAGGCCTGTAATCCTGACATTCTAGAGACTGAGGCTGGAGGATTGCTAAGAGTTTGAGGCAAGCCCGAGCTGTATGACAAAACCAGTCTGAACTGAAATGACCTCTCTTGGCTGACCCTGACAAAGTGCATCCCTGCCCTCAGGGAGCTGCTCATACGGGGAATAGAGCCACCGAGTACAGCTAGGGCTTCCTTGTTTTAATTTTTATGGGGAAATGGCCAATGGGTAACTTGTTCCTGAAGACAGCAGTTTCCCAGGGAGATTGTAACATCTCCCTCCCTTGAAAAATAATTTGCTTTCTCCCCTATCACTATAAAAATCTTAAAATTAAAATCTCTTGGAAATGGGGTTCTTCTGATTTTCCCCTTGGTTACAGAATCCCTTTACAACCAGTGATGCTGAAACTCTGTTTTGTGGACTAGTGCTGCAGCCTGTCTTTAATCATTCAGGACCCTCTGGGCTGCAGGACCATGGGCTCCATATGGCAGAATTCATATACAAGCAATGCACAGCCACTAAGTCGAGCCTAACCTCAGGTCAGCCACCGGCCATGCTGTCATATCTGTATGTGCTTTCTGTCAGGCCCCTTCAGTGAGTTCGTCTGGCAAGGCCCTAAGCATAAGGATTCAATGTGAGGGTTCAGATCAGTTGGCTCTATTAGAGGCCGGGCTGGGGTTGAAGCAAACCGTTTTCGGCTCCCACACGGCGCCTGACCGCATCTTGACTGTGAGATGACTTTAGTGTTCACTTTGCAAGGGCGTTTCCATTTGGCTCCCTATGAAGTCACAGAAATTCTAGCTATTTCTGCAGTGCGTGATTGCCTGGTTATTTATAAGAACCATCCATCGGAACCAAGTGTCTCTTGTGTCTGGAGCCACTTGCGATATCATAGTTATAAAATGTTTATTTTCTTAGATCAGCTACAGCTGACAAGGCACTCTGTAGCCATTAATGTTCTTCTAACTCAAGATAGTTTAGATAAGAACATGACTTTGGTGGTGGGGGGTATAACATTAAGAGAGTGTAACTGTCACACAGACCCTTTGGGACCTGGAGTCCCCTGGTGAGGAAGACTGCTGCCAGCATCTTTTGTTCCCTCTAACTCCCACCCTGGGCTGGGAAACAGCCTGAGGAGGCAGAGATGAGGTCACTGCAGAGGCAGAGGGACAGTGCCTATTCACAAACACCCTGGGCATAAGGAGCCCCAGAAGAATATTTCAGCTTACTGAGGATTTGTCCAGGGTTAGGATTTAAAATTTGTAAGCTCAAATCCATTTGAAGGGTAATATGGTGGCGCTTACTTGTTGAGTGCCTACGGGATAGTCTTTCCTGTTCAGGTGCTCCTGAATCTTACATTGAGGAGGACAGGCCTTCATCTCACTAATCTTACTTTCTCTGGGCAGGGACAAACAATACACAAGCAAGCATGGAATCTGCTGTTGGAGAGCAGTGGGGGTCAGGGGTAGGAGGACAGACGGAGGCCTCCCGGTAGGGTAGTCAGGAGTTAATACTAGCCAGGGGTGAGACTGCAGTGATTATCTTTGGGTGGTAGGATGTGGGTGGACCGAGCTGGGGAGGACTTTCCTTTGGTCTTGTTACATTTGGGCCTTTGTCACACATGTAACATACTTTATCCCTGAGAAGTAGCTTCAGAAAGACCACATATTGGAAAGCTCGAAACTAGGTTTCCCTACTGTAGACCTTCTCAGCCACACACATCTCATGCCAACAACCTTCTAAACTCCAGAGGAGCCAAACCAGGGAATGATGGGTTAGTATTTTCCTGGGCAGCCCTGATGTAGCCAATGCTGCTTCCCTGAACCTTCCTACGCCAGACAGTAGTCAAAGGAAGCTCAGGCTGGCCATGGCAGTAGCAAAGCCTGCTGTCAAGCTTTCAACACTTATCTAAAGAAATCTGCCCTCTGATATGACAACTCTTTGAGACAAAGCAATTCTCTCTTAGGCAAAGGCTCATACACTATCCTGATGTCTTTGTTTATTCTGCTCTTGCCTGTGTATAAACATCACTCAGTCCTTAGACAATGGGGAAGCAAATGTGTTCTATACCCCAGCAACCCATTCTCACCAGGGTCTCAAGGTGCTTGCACACCCTGAGTGCTGTGGACCAGGGAGACTTGTGTGTGTGTGTAGCATCTCTGCTAACTTGTGTCTCTTTCAACATCTTTGCCTTCTTCTGTTCTTGTCACACATTGAGGCAGAATTTCTTTACCTCTCCCACAATGCCCTTTTGGGGGAACAAGGGGAGAAATGGGTATTCGAGAAGGCTAATACTTAACTCCCCAGTGATCATTCATTTTTCTATCTTTACTGTTTATCTCAAGGATTCTCAGGCACACAGAGCTCCAGTGATCTCCAACAAACAAGGAAGTGAAATGACACTACCTTTCAGCACCACTGGCCCAGTAACTGCACTCACATCTCTCCTTGTGATTATCCATCTGGGTGACTCAGAACAATGGCTGGCACACGGCAACCCGTTTGTTTTCCTAGTGACTATATCTTGACACTCTATCTATGCTTGCTTCTTGCCAATGACCTTTCTCTGGAATTGCTCAGATTTACAATAAATAGATCTGCAGTGTGGGATACAGAGATAAGCAAATGGCACAGCTTGCAAAATACGAGTTTTCTAATGGTTAAATGGCTTGTTTTGTGCAGAGGATCTGGGTTCAGCTGACATCCACGTCAGGATGCTCACAACTGTCTGTAATTCCTGTTCAGGGGCTCTGACACTCTTTCCTGGCCTCCTTAGGCACTGGCACACATGGAGTGCACATACTAACAAGCAGACATTGACACATACACAGAAATAAAAATAATAATGAAAGAACAGCTTGTGTGTATATGTGCATGTGTCTGTGTCTGTGTGTGTGTGAGTGTGTGTGTGTGTGTGTGTGTGTGTGTGTGTGTGTGTTTCATCAGAGTGAATTCTGGCATGTTCATGCTACTGTGCACATATAGAGGTCAGAGGCCACTCTTGGGTGTTGGTCCTTGCCTTCTACCTTGTTTGAGACAAGGGTTGTTGTTTTTCCACTGTACACCAGGCTACCTGATTCTCCTGTGTCTATCTCCTGTCTCTGTTAGGAGCACTGAGATTACAGATACACTACCCATTCAGCTTAACATAGGTTCTGGGGATTTGAAATTAGGTCTTTAAGCTTGCACACTGCTTTTACCCATGGAAACCATCTCTTCAGCCCAAGAATAGCAATTCTTAGCAGCCGTTGCCATCGCTAACCCACATGCCTCTCATTCTATTCTTGTCCAGGGACCTTCTCCCCTCCACACAGTGGTTTCAAAATCTTTAGTGCACATTAGTATTCTCCCTGGAAGACTTGTTAATGATCCAACTTGGCCCTCTAGAGTCCTGAGTTAACAGTCTGAAGTAGAGCCAGTGGATGCATTTCTAGTTACTTTAAAGCAGACAACAGTAGCTTTGGTCCAAGTCTACACTTAGTACCACTGCCTACCTTCAAATTAAAAACCTAATGTATCAAGTACATCTTGCTCAAATTAGGTCACTTGTAGCACTTGTCAACACCAGTCTCTAGGTCCTGTCATTCACTGCATGTTATCTGAGGCATCTAAGAGGCACAGTCCCAAGGTCTGCATCTAGGTCACTGACATAGATATGAATCCAACTGGTTAAGGACTTATAAAATAGTCCTTAATAAATTGAAGTCCAGATCATGTGATTAAACCCTGGGTCCTTACACTCATCTTAATCCATTATCAACTAAGGCACTGGTTTCTGATCTTAGCTAAGCTTTAAAATCACTGTGCCCCATCACAGGGAGTCTGGTTTATCAACTAGCATTCCTCATGGCATTGGGGTTTTACAGTTTTTTTCTGGGGCTGTAGCTCAGTTGATACTGCTTGTCTAGCATGCATGAAGCCCTGGGTACCATCCCAATCTGTATAAACTAGGCATCATAGCATATATGTTATCCTACTGCTGAGAAGTTGAAGGCAGGAGAATCAGAAGTTTGTGTCTGTACTGGGGAAGATAAGAAGATGACACGACCTTGGCTACATATTGAGCTCGAAGCCAGACAGGATTACATAAGACCCTGTCTTTAAAAAAAAAAAAAAGTTGCTGGGAGATTCTAATGCATAATTGAGGCTGAGAACAAACATCTAGAGTTCTTCTGGTTTAAGCAGTCACAGGACAATGTCTGCAGTGGAGCTTGAGGTTTTAATAAGCTTGATTTACTACTGTAAGAGCTGCCATCAAAAGCGTTGTGACATCAAAGGATGGTTTCCTACAGCCCATCTCATGCTTGGCTGAGCACACTCAGAAACATACAGTCACCATGATGACCCAGTATGAACTGATCTTAGGGACTCCTAACAGTGATTCTCAAAGATTCTCTATTTTAAATGTTTATAGCCCATGGGGGAATTTCAAGCTCACAGATTAGATGCAGTTGGTTTACCGTATCAGAACACAATGCTAACTTTCACTGCTCGCTAATGTGCCTTCTGCCTCAGAAATCTGTGCTTTCCACAAAGTCTTGCACAATAAACATGCAGAATATTTATTTTCATTTTATGGGCTCAGGTTCATTTCAGCTGACTCCAGGGCCTCTGCTTATCACTAAGGCTCTTCCTTCTGTTACTGACACCAGGTTTCTTTTTGCTCCTGGTATCTTGAGAGTGTACATACTGGGAAAACACAAACTAATCTTGGTCTGCCTAGGCTACGTAGGGAGTACCAGGCTAGCCCAGGCTATATAGTGAGACTCTGTCTCTCAAGAATAAAAATCACAAACAAAATGGACTAAAGTAAAAAGTGGACTCTTCAGAATGAGTCATGGGTTAGAACCAAATACCTGCACACTGACTTATGGGAAGCCTGCTAGTTTAGCTTTGAGTATTTATGTCAAGGCTCAATGGGATTGTATGTATGTATTTATTTATGTATTTATTATGAGTATTAAGGCCCAATGGGATTGTATGCTTAGTTGTACAGTTGACATTGGATTAATCACTAACAATGCAGGAGAAGTACCTGAAAAGTTCCTGGGGTTTCCTTAGAGGGTCCCAAGGATTAAAGAAATACCCGTTAAGAACACTATGTATGACCCATGCAGAAAAAGGTGCCCTGAGGTCAATGAACCACAATTACACCAGTCACCTTTGTTCTGGTTTTATCCCTGTGGCTATGAGAAATACCCTGACAAAAAAGCAACTTAGAGAACAAGGAATTTATCTGAGTTCATAATTCCAGGTTGTTGTCCATCATCTAAAGAAAGTCACAATGGCAGGAGCTTGAGACAGCTGGTCACATCACATCTACAGACAGGAGGAGAAAGGCAGTGATCTCATCCTTCACAAGGCTGAGGTAGGAGAATTGCCAATGTGAAGCTAGGTTAGGGAACATAGCAAGACTATTGGAAACAATGCAATAAGGTTGATTATCTATAGCAACGTCTGGCTGCCCAGCATCTGAGAAAGGGCACCACAGTAATAACTATGCAGAGATGACGGGTGCTCGGTGAGACAGGTGTGAGGCAGAGCACTCACAACGTGACACTCTTTTCTCTCCTTCTCTCATCCCCTCCCCCCCACAGCTCTGCTCCTTTACACAACAAAGCCAACTTCAGATACAGAACCATGAATTTCTTGTAACCTATAAGAAAAATACAACCCAGGCAACATATCTGACACATGGCACGGAAGTAAACATGTGTCTAAGTCGTAAAAACAAAACCCAAAGACTAGAACCATCCACCAACACCCCACATTGACAGTCCAGAGCAGAGGGCTAAGTAGGCTGAACCCAAATAAAATTTGGGTGAGAAAATAATATAGGTGGGCTTTGTAGAAAAGGATGGTTCAGGAGCTAGACAACCTGGCAAGATAAGCTATTACATCAACAGTGGCATGACTACGATGCGATAACCAAGCACTCCATGCTCAGACTTGAGGCCTACTGTACATGGGGAAACCCATATCTAGTACTGTAAAACCTGTCTGAAACATCCATTACTAAAGAGGCTTTAGGCCCTACGTTACAACCTAAGACTGCTGCCTAGCAGAATTAATAAACTATCAAACCACCTCCTAAATATATCTTTATATCCACATAAAGAAGCTACCCTTAGCCTTAGAAGAAGTTTTTTTTTTTTCCCATTAGGCTGACTGGGAAGTGACATCTGATTAAAATGATGAAGTGTCCATTTGTTCTCCCTAAGAACACAGGTTAGGGCTGGGAATACAGCCAGTGACAAAACACCTGCCTGGTATGCCCAAAGCCCTGGGTTCAAACCCCAGTACTGCAAAACCCACATTTTATCCTCAGCTTTTGAACAAACTGTTTGCTTCACTCAAAATTCTTATTTTCTAATTTGTTTGGTCACGTGAGTTATTCATAAATACACACAGAGCAGTATTAGAGGTTTACAGCAGAAACAACCAGCTGATTACGTATCTCCTCGATTACTCAGAACATCATTTTAAAGTCTTGTTATCTGCTTTCAATTGTTTACATGACTTGTGACTGCCATGTAAGGAATCACTTGCTTGTATTTCCCCAATTATACTAATAACTTCCAGATAGGGCAACAGGAAACATTCTATTCAATGGAAACCTTCCTTTCTCTAAAGTCAAAGGCAAGTTTGAAAATTTTCTTCTGAAATCATTTAAAGATTTTTGTAAAGGAAAAAGAGGAGGAGGAGGGGAGGAGGGGAGGAGGGAGAAGAAAGAGGAAGAAAAGGAAGAGGAGGAGGAGGAGGAGAAGAAAGAGGAGAAGAGGAAGAAGAGGAGGAGGAGGAAGAGGAGGAGGAGGAGGAGAAGGAGGAGGAAGAGAAGGAGGAGGAAGAGGAGGAGGAAGAAAAAGAGGAGAAAGAGGAAGAAAAAGAGGAGGAGGAGGAGGAGAAAAGGAGGAGGAAGAGGAGGAAAAGGAGAAGGAATCGTGACACAGGTATCAAGCACATCACTTCAGTGAACATCTAATGGGGTAGAGTCCTACTGCAGCACTCTTCTACCTGGGAGCACACATCGAGGAGCCCTGTCTAGAACACCTCCTTCCCCATCTTAACTCAGGTATGATAAAGCTGTAGGAGGTAGTTCAGGAGTCAACTCCATCTGGATTCCTTATGCTAAAGATCTCCCTTGTCTACAGAGAACAGAATTTTCCCTAGTAGTAAACCGAGTTCAAAGCTTACCGCTGCCCAAATCTAGTGCGGTGGCACATGCCAATGATCTCACCACCGAGGGAGGAATGAAGGCACAAGTTCAGGGTCACACTCAAGCTACTTCAAGGCCAGCCTTGGCTATGTGAGCTCCTGTCTCGGAAACTACAAATAAAATCTACTGTAACTTACAATTTAAGTTTGAAAGTGTCCACTGTAAGGCAGACAGGAGACTGGGGATACACCCTGACTCTCAAGCCAACCATTTGAATCTTCTTTTTCACCCCTTATTTTCTTTACAAAATGAGGTAGGAGTAGACTTCCCTCCCATTTTTCTTAGTCCAAGAATATTCTGTTACACCAAATCCTTTCAGTAGTATCAGACTTAAGAGCACAGGGCCCATCACTTGCTTTACCACACTGAAGGCGAGAGTAGGAAGTGCCTGGTGTCAACAGGAGTCTTCCAGCTTTTTATCTGCAGAAATCAGTCTATGAATCTGAACTCGGTAGCGGTCACTAAATGTATTTACTTAGACCAAGGGCCTGTGTAAAATGATTCATGTGCTAGCACCCAAATTATATAGACTCCAAGATTACCTGTGTGGGTTTGCACTGTCAACTTGGTTAATGCAGAATTATTTTCTCATAGACCCCTGAGGGGTCTAGATCAAGATGGGCTCTAGGACCTGTTGCTATGAGAAATGGAAGATCAAAGTGAAGGCCCGTTGTCCCTGAAGGCCATCTTGTCCAGTATGGCAATGGAGGCACTTGATAATTCCAGTGTCCTTTCTTTGCTTTATTCCCAGCTCCTTTTTGCAGGAGTGCTGACAAAGGAAGATCTAAGGCCTACCACCAGACCCCTGGCTACAGAGCCACTGCTGGTTGCTATGGCAATGGCAGCTTCTCACACAGTTCTACACTGCCTTGTAGGCCCAGTGGTTTGTATCTCAGGCAACTGGGGTCTCCTCGAGTCCCTTGCTCCTCCAGCTGAGGAGCAAATCTAGTCTTCCAATCACGAGAGCAGCCCTTCTTCCCATTCCCCACATTCCAAATGGATGCTGCTTTCCTATCTACATGTAGAATGGGGCAACCGAACCTAGGGACCGCATCTGACTGTCAGCAGGTTCTACAGACCAGCGCTTCTTAAGGAACTGACTCAAGTGTACAAGACAAACAGCATCAAAGGTCAACCCCCAAGTGTACATGTAGTTGGAGAGTTGCTAGGTCACCAGCAGCTGTGACCATGTCCATCTATAGGTTTACTATAGGTATATGGTATTGTGTGGTATACAACCTATACCTATGCATGCATGCTACTCTGGCCCAACAGAATTTTGTACTGACGGATGGTGTAGGTACAATGGGAAAAGCCAGTTTCACTGATGCTAATATTCACAGCTCTGTGGAAAGGTGTCCCAGCATCATCAATAGCTGGGCACTGATACTGAGAAGCAGAACTCATCTCTCAAACATGCCCTTGCTAATGAGACAACATGACTACCAAAGCCTCCTTTACTCCTAGCTGCAAAGCCAAAACTCAAGAGTTTGAAAAACAGACAGCACGGAGACACAGGTGTGAATTATGTTTTATTGCTCTTTTCTTACTGTAGAGTCAGTGTTTTTGAACAGTAATAACATGTCCAAAATTCAACATTTAAACATTCAAATAATAAAATACAATGTGGAAAGAAGCTGTCCACGGTTACCCCCCTCCAGCCACCCCTGCTCGACCCAACTGGGACTGGTCATGCTGGCTTATGGAAAGAACTCTCCTCTGACCCGAGACCATGAGGGAGTCTTACATCCCCTGCCCCAGCCATTTGGTGTCCCTTTGAAAGGGCTAGGAGATCCCAAATGACCCTAGCAGTGGTAGTCTCCCCTTACACTCCAGGCTTACAAGCTCTTTCGTACAAGAGAACTGCAACAGATCTCCATGAACAGGTGGGCCAGGAGAGCACAAGGCAGGACCAATTCCAGTATTCAGGAGGCCCTGTGCTGGTGATTCGTCCCTAAGCCTTTGTTTGTATGGTTTTTTCTTTTCTTTTCTTTTCTTTTTTAAAAAGGAAAAAAAAAAAAAGCTTGTTGACCACGTGGGTGATGCTCTACACAGGACCAGCTGGAAGCAGGGTGACTGTGAGCTGCACTCTGCTTGAAGGCACAGGGTCCCCGCCATCCCAAGGAAGGAGTGCATGTGTTTACTTTTCAAAACACACTTCCACGTCTGAGAAGCTGTCAGCTGCCACACATCTGATTGCAATTTCAGCCTGGTTTCTTTTGCAATGTTTCAGAATCTTAGGAGCCCCTTGAAATTTTGATATGTTTTGTTCCTTCTATGAGGAATCAGATTTCCAAGGGGGTCAAGGCTCAAAGGAAGACGTGGCTGTGGTACATCGTTTATCAACAGACAAAAATAAATACGTGACCCTATAGTGTGGATATGAAACAATCACAAAGAAATAAATACGTCAGACCCCACAGCTGCGGGATGCACACTAGCAATAACAGGGAATCTAAAAACTGTGATTTCCTTATGAAACATTTACCTACTGTGACTTCAAAGGGTAAGCAAAAACATAGTAAAACACTGTGTTTGTAAAAGATGAACTTCTTCAGTACCAACACGAGTGACTGGGGGTCAGGAACGACCGATATGCCCGATTTAAAGAAACCCCTTTTCTTCCTTCCCCACGGCCACCTCAAGTTTCCATAATAAGAATGGATAAGGGCCCACTGCACCTCATGGTGACACCAAGGGCACGGTCACAGGAACCTTTCTTGCAGACTGACAATGGGTCACACTTTTGCCTGAGGGAATTATTTCAAGCCCTTCTTGCTTCTGAAACACTGCTGCCATGAATGCTCTTTATACACAATGTGTCTCTGCAGGAGGAGGAACCATAAATGTAATTTATTCATGTCCATGCCATCTAAAGCTACAACAACCAGGACTGGAAAGGGGACAAATTAAAACCAAAAACAACAATAACTGAGACTTTTGTCCTCCAATTCCAAGTCTGAGCTCAAAAGAATCTACAGGCTGGTCAGCCGGTTTCCTCCCTGAGAAGATCTGTCTTCTCTGCCTCTGCCTTCTGCCTCTCTTGATTAAGGCCTGGACAGTGTCAGTGGTGCGCAGTCTCTCCTGGCAGCTGTCAGTCACCCGTAGGTTCCAGCTGGGTACAGGCTGGCTCAGGAGTGCTGGGCTGGGCACTTTGCCTCCGCAGCTCCTCCACCATCTGCAGCAGGGCGGAGCGCTCCACCTCCAGGGTCAGCGCAGTCTGCTTCAGTTTACTCTCGCTGGTAAGAAGCTTCTCCACTGTGGCTTCAAGGCTTTGGATCCTAGCATTTGCCACCTGGAAAATGGAAGGAGAGATGAGGATGGACCTGCCTCTGATTAAACAAGAGGGGGTTGCTGTGAATGCCACTACTTGGCCTTCGGGGACTTTGGAGCACAAACAAGCCTACTGATGATAAGTTCTGGTCACAGAAGAAAGACCCCAGCTTCCAGTGCAGGCCAACTGGATCCTAACATTCTCCAGCATCTTCTGTCCTGGTGTAGCCCCTCTGGGGACCAGGGACTGAGAAAGCAGCATCAGAACAGAGAGGGCACTGGACCCGCAGTCTCTACCTGGGAGAAGGGTAGAGTTCAAGTACGACAGGCTATTGCAGTGGGTCGGACTGGACGCACACAGCACAGCCTATTCCAGCTAACCCTCTATCTGCAAGCTAATTTCACATTCACAAATGGTCAAGTGGCTTCTACGTGATGCCACTTCTATTAGGGATAGCTCTCTAACCTGAAATCTGGTTTTCTTAACTTTCACAGAGTAGTAAGACATCACTAATGGAAGAAAACTAGGCATTTCCCTTGACACACGGAATGCTGGAAACAGTAGCATTTTGCTGAGAGGTTTCTTTGTACTGTTGCCCACCCGCCACCACCAACCTTGTAAAGAACAAGGCCCCACTCTTGCTCCAGGGGAGAAGGCACACAGCCAGCCAGGGAAGTGGAAGCTTAGGTGCTTTGTCAGCCCTGGCTCCTATCTCCTGTCTTCTAGGGCAGGCATCTCAGGGGTGCCAGGCTCTGGTGACCTGAGGGGCCCTGAGAGTACTGAAGCAGCTCCAGCCCTGCAGTTTCTATTCCAGGCCTTTCTGGCTACTGCAGCTCCCAGCTGCACGCCAGCACTCTGCACTAAAGGCTGGCCTTCCTTTTTAACCCAGTCCACCCTCCCTTTGCATGTCCATTTGTTGTAGCTAGGGAAAAATTGATGTAGTATTTTCCCACCTCATTTTTAAAAGCAGGAAAATTATTTTTTTGAACAAGACAACCTTCGTGCTAGACAGAAAACCTGTGACTCCAAGTCCAGCACCAGCTGTTCCACTTGTTCCACCAGAATACTGAATCAAAGGAGAGGAAGAGGTACAGGCCGGCAGCTTCAGAGGGGTGAGCATGCCCGGTGCCTATCCTTACGTGGGACCCTGTCATCCTTAACACTCTACCCACTGTCCAGGTCTGGGTCTGGCCCATCTCTGTGTTCTGTGAACCATGAAGCTCTGGGGGTGGGGTAGGGGTGGGGGTGAGGTACTAATAGCTTGCATGGGTGAAGAGTGAACTAATCTGCACAGTGGTTTACCAACGGTACGCAGGGCAGGTCTCCTTAGTACAGTAAAGAAAGCATGTCTGATCTCTGGGTCTGGTCCCCAAAGGCCACACAAGTAGCTAGCTGATTAGCAGGAAGCACTTCACACCTTTCTATGTGCCACCACCTACATACAAAATCACCTTATGTACTGCTTGTGACCACCAGGCTCACGGGTGTCAGCTCTTGCTTGTAGACGACCCTCTGTGAGACAACTTCTTTTTATATTTACTCTGTATTATTTTAAATGAATGAACAACACTGTGCCAAGTAAACACTGGACATTAAAGTATAATAGGCAAAGAAAATTTTAGAAATATCTCAAGTATTTTATAAATAAACCTTTAACAGCATTTCAAATAATAATTAAAAAAATTAGTTCTAGTCTGCTAATTTAGATGGCATACATATATTAACCTAAATTTGGTGTTTACAGTTTAAGACTCTATTAAATGGCAGAAATGATTTCTGGCAATAATCTATGATCACTATTCTTTTATGAACATTTACATGTACTTGAATAACTTCTGCTACTTACAAAAGTTAAAAATGCCTTTGGACTCAAAGGTTCTGGCAGAATGCGAGTGCTCACTGCATAGAAAACTAAACCTTAAGTGTGTATTTACTCAGGGTCTTTGGTGAGGAGAAAGAACGAGGAATACTGGAGAGCCAGCACAGGCTGCAGACACTTACCTCAGCAACAGCTACTACTGATATTTTGAGTGTATAGTCTTTCACTTTTTTTTCACAGAACACACATATATTATGCTTTTAAAGAAAAGCATACCACATAGTTCAGATGAATGTTCTGTATTTTGAAGGACAGCATAGCCCGACAGTATCTGTGAACAGTGTGCTGTTTCCAGATTCTTTTCTCTATCCTGCTTCTGTATAGACCCTTATAGGCTTGTGTATATCCTTAGGTATGCTGGGCCAGCGTTACCCATTTGGACATAGGATTAGCCTAAGTGAGGAAACCAGTACATACATCTGTTCACAGATGTACATAGAAAGCTGAATGCTTCAAAATGCAAATGTGAACTCGGTGGGCAGTACTCACTTCAGGGCCCACTACTGGCTTGAAGTCACTGTAAGTGACCTGCATGGTATGCCCTTGTGGACAGAGCAGGCTCTTTGTCCTCTACGACTTCCCTTCAGGTGACAGCTGAGACTTCGAGGGAAGAGTGTAGCGGCATATTTTTAGTAAGGACAGATTAAGTAGATTAATCTGTGACTTCAGATGCGCCTGGCAGTTAGGATGATCAAGGGAAGCAATTTCAGCTTTGCACTACAGTAAGGATCTACCAGAGCCTCCTGCAGTTGAGGCTCACTGGGAGGAGGGCATCTGAGGGCGTGGAGTACTCAAATGCCCACCTTTCTCACATCATGGACAAACTCGGGAAGTGGAGGCTTTCTATGGAGAAAGATCAGAACCGGATAAGGATGGAGAAAATATTTCTGAACACTGTCTCTCATTTACACTATTAAACAAGAACTCATGGTTACTTAGTGCCACTGGACTGACAGAGGAGCCACGCCCTGCAGTGGCTTTTGCACAGCTATCAGGCTCTTTCCCGCTCCCTTCTGCATGGACTACTTACAGTGCTGGTCCTCTGTATCCTCACTTAAGATGGGAGGGTCTAGAGGGAAAACTGTGCCCCTCAATAAACAAACCTTCCCACTTGTATCAGACATATAAATAAGCATCATCTGTTCTGATTTATTTCATCAGATAGACTTCCCTCCTTCAGTACCTCTTCAAGGACCTAGAATGTTTCACCCCCAGGCAATGAGAACTTAAGACTCTCTCATCATTATTCAAAGCACAATTGTTGGCATTCAGCATCTGGGACCAAGCTGGTCTCCTGCAAAGCTAAGTGTAGAAAAAGCCTCTCAGAAAGCTCCTGGACTATCTGACCGTGGCAAGGACATTCTGTCTGCTCCATAATAAAAGGGCTGATTCTCTTGGGACACCTCTGATCACAACTACAAAGAGCGCAGGGTGGGAAAGGTCCTCCGGTCATGGGAAAGCCCAGGCTGCTGTTGCCTTTGGTGAGTTAATGAGCTACTATACACAGAGACTCAGGAAGCCGCTTTACAAATATGCTCTACCTGCAATTGTTCCAGGAGGTCAAGGTTCTGTTTGCGCAAGCTGCTGTTGGTTTTCTCCAGTTTATCCATTCTTTGGTTGTCACTGAGAGGAGAGGAATCAATAAGTTCTTCCTGGAGCACATGGTACTCAACCTCATAGGCTTGAAGCTGTTTGGCGATGTCCATTTCAAACACCTGTTGGATAGAGAAATCGTCAGGCTGAGAAACCAAGACAAGCCTCGCACAGGCACAGATTCCTGTGCTCACGCTCACACCAATGTGTGTGCGTCATCCCTCCATGCTTAGCATCACGTGTGGTAAGACACAGGACAGATGAGAAAATTCAGCTCTGAGAAGGTCGACGGTTTTACGTGGAGAGGATATAACAAACACCTAGAAATAATTCCAAAGGAAAAGAGTAAGTATAGGTTCTAACACTCTTTCTAAAAGGCCAGAAAGATCTTTTAAAAAAGACTTTCACAGGACTAGAGAGACAGCTCAGCAGTTAAAAGCTCTTGAAGAGGGTTCAGGTGCAAGTGTCAGCACCCATTTGGTGGCTCGCAGCTGTAACTCCAGTTCCCAGGGGAGCGGATGCCCTCTTCTGGTCTTCACAGGCACTAAGCACGGGCAGCACAAACAAGACTTTTAAATTTGTAGTTCTTAGCTGCTTTCTCTGCAAGTTCTATGAAATACACTGACTATAGGTTCAAAGTGTCAAAAGACTCATGTTCTATTTGCAGAGTCACCACGTTTAGTTACGATTCAGCTGGGTTTTTCACAGTTTCGAGAATGGCAAAGTTAACGGGACTGTTTACAGAAAAAGTCCTCTTGACACAGATCTGCAGAAATGAGCCAGCCCCAACTGTCACCCACACATGGATGAGCGAACACAAAACAATGCCCGAGTCATCTCTCTTCCTCTAACAGTAACAGTGGTGAGAGTCACACGTGCGAAACAAGCCCAAAGTGCAGAAGCCACCCACGAGGCAGTGTCTGTACTTTCTCCTGAGGAGGAAGCGGCAGGGCTGTACTGGGTCGGCCTGAGACAGGTGGCTGCTGCTGCTCAGTGCAGCCCCTTCTCTGTGGTAAGGGAAGCAAGCCTGCAGGCTGAAGCCCTCAGCAGAGGCACACAGCACTTATTCTTCCCATTTCTGGGACAAAATGGTCAATGAAAGTAACAAAGAACAAAAAGTTTATTTTGGCTCAGTTCAAGTGGTGGGGAGTCTGAGGTGGCGGGAGCCTGAGGTGGCTGGAGCCTAAGGTGGTGGGAGCCTGAGGTGGTGGGGTCTGAGGTGGTGGGAGCCTGAGGCAGTTGGGTGCAGTGCATCCACAGCCAGGTAGCCAGGAGTGCAGACACTCAGCTCAGTCTCCTTTCTGTTCAGCGTGGACCCCAGCTCCTGGGATGGTGCAGTTCACACTTAGGGTACGTTTTCTCATTTTAATTAGCCAAATTTGGAAACGGCCTTAGACAAATCCTAAGGTTTGCCCCCTGCGTGATTGTCTTGTCAAGCTGACAGTCAACAATAACCATCACAACCCTCAAGGTGGTCTGGCGGCTGCAGCTGTCTAGAACATTCTTCTGAGAATGAAGTCACAGCTTCTGAAGGGCAGAAGCTACTCTCTACCTGCATTTCCTAACTAATGCAGCAAATGGTCTTCCCGGTGGTGGGGCTTTCCCTACAAGCACCAAAGCTGTCCTCCACATCCTTGCCATTCCCAGTTACCTTATTTTTCAAGCTGAGATAAAATAAAATAAAATAAAAATAATAATTTGGCTTCCTAGTTTTCAGGTTAACTCCATGATTAATACTAAGTAGATTCAAAAGTCAGTCTATGTGAATACTAAGTCACGTGCTATCTGCATCTACCTGATTTCCTTTTGTTACTGAGACTGAAGGCTCAGTGTGGACCATTACATTTCACATTCCTGGTGACTGGTTCACTGTGAGTCAGCTCTGACACTGGGGATCTCTCACTCCATCTCTCCTGGTTGCAGTTCCTGGCCTCCTACATGGGAGTACCACCTACTTCCCAGCACTGAGCTGGGGATGAAGGGATATAGCTCACAGAAGTTCCAGTGCCTGCCTGGAAAGTTCTTGTCTTAGCTGGAGTCCATTTCACCTTTCACATAGACAAAAACCTTTTGGAATTTGCCCTCATATCTCAACAGAACTTCAGTGGAAGTGCACCGTGGGCTTTCTGAAAGTCTGAGCAGGACAAGACCACTGCCATGAAACCACTCCTGTGTAATTCTGAGGATGGAAAAACCACACTGCGTTTAAAGATCATTTCCTATCTCGGGAAACTTGGCAACAAAGCCTCTGGCCTTTTCTACAGACTGATGATGACATGTTACGGTTAAGCTGGACCACAGGCTGTGTGCCCTTCTGGGCCCCCATAAATTCTTTTTTCTTTTGTTTTTGTTTTTTGAGACAGGGTTTCTCTGTGTAGCCCTGGCTGTCCTGGAACTCACTTGGTAGACCAGGCTGGCCTTGAACTCAGAAATCCACCTGCCTCTGTCTCCCAAGTGCTGGGATTAAAGGCGTGCGCCACCACCGCCCGGCCATAAATTCTTAATAAATATCCTGGGTTCTCATTGTCTCGGTGTAATTACAGCATTGTCTGGCTGTTCAGAACACAGTTTGTGACTACAGTTGTGTCCCAGAAATGGTCCAGACCCACAGCAGTCTGTCTGGTGGGGCAAGAGCCCTATTCCTTGAGTAGCACGTACAACTCTTGAACTTGCCTTGGCCAAGGGACTGAAGAATAAAGGGATGGCAGCAAGGGCCTTGTTCTTCCGGACTTACAGGGCATGAGTGACCGACTGATGCAGGAAGGGCCACAGTGGCACCTCAGAGAAGTACAATCAATGAGCTGAAGACAGGAATGTTAGATACCAGGTGCAGATGGGGAAAGTCAATGTGCTTTGGGAGGGGTTCACTTCTTCAACAAGCACAGCTCCTCCCCCTCTGAGCCTTCTAGAACCCAGGCCCTGAGCATGGTCACTCCACAGCCCACAAGGAGCAGCCCTAGTCTTCTTTCGTCTGGTTCCATCTCGAATTCCACTTGAGCTTTAAACACCAGGGGCCTGGAGCCTTCCACTCTGCTGCCTCTCCATTTCTCCATAGTGCCAGAAGTTTGGTGCTGAAAAGAGCATTTTCTTCTGCTTGTCAAAGCAGGAATTATTCATTTCCTTATGCTCAGTTTTTGTCAAAAAGACATCCCGTCAGTTTTATTACTGAAGCAATAAAGCTACAGGCAGGAAGTGTGGAAAGCGAAATCTGCAGTACTGCTTCTGTCATCTTTATACCTCCTTTTACCCTCAGTGCTCTAAGCATAGTTTTCTAATTGTAAACACAACTAACAGCAAATATCCTAGCCTCCTCACTTTTCTCTCTTAGTTTTATGTTCTAAGGGCTTTCTTGTGTGCCACCATGTCCCTGAACCATCAGTGCAAATGGCTTCATGATTCACCACCAGCTCAGCATACCGTAAACATATCAGACCATTCAGCAAATGTTGGCCATCGTGATATTTCCAAGGTTTTGTTATTACAAGCATAACTCTAAGAGAATTTCCTTATACACAGGCTTTCCCTGTGTTTGGGGCCAGCTCCTAAGGATGTATTCCCAATAGTTGGGATTACGGCATCAGAGGGTCTGGATGGTTTAGTAGCTTGTGCTTACTGCCAAACCACTTCCCAGGAGGAACAATCTAGACAGATGCTACCAGCATGCACTAATGTGCGAGATGCCGCATGCCCTTGGCACTGCATACTGGTATTAAGAAGCTGGCTTGTTAATCTAGCAGGTAAAGCATTACATGCTATACAGAAATTTAAATTATAAATGAAGCTAAATATGTCCCCAGATCTGTGTCTGCTAGATGGCTCTCTTTATATGTTTATGTTCTTGGCTCACCTGCTATCGAAGACTCGGGGTTTCACTTTGCAGTCTCTGGACATGGTATAATGAAGGCCTTTACTGGTGGCTTGTACAATTAGCCACATACTTTTAACTTTCTTAACTCTTAGACCTTTCCCCCAATCTGTCAGTCTCAGTGGCTATTAAGGCAGTGGGAGCAGCCTGTCTGAGTATCCACAACAAGGGGCACCCTATCAATAGTAACTGTAAAAACAATAATAGAGCTAACTGAAAGTCAATCTGATTTTAATTATCATTACATGCGGCAGTGGTAAAGCGCTTCTCCCCCAAGGCACTTCACCCTCTTGGTGTGGCACTATTGACTGTCCTTTTACAAACTACTCTTTTTAACCAGTGCAGTGCCTCCTGAAAGGGCACAAGAGGCCACTCTGCTGCTGTAGCCTCCTCTGAACACAGAAGACTGGTTTCTACCCTACAAGGTCAAGCACAACAGAGACTTCTCTTAATAATGCTACTCAAGGCATCGCTTCTGCGTGGTCCTATGGACTCTGGAGTCAGGAGGTCTGGGTGGAGCCCCCAATTCCACCTTCCTAACAAGTTCTTACATGACTCGGCAACACCAGTCTGAAACTGCAGTACAAAGACTAAACCACGCTGCAAGAGGCTGCAGGTCTGCCTCTCAGAGCAGCTCTGTGACTTTCCTGCTGTGAAATGAACCAGAGCACTCACTGTAAGATGACCAGAGCTTTGTTAGTGCTGACAATTCCCAGAGGGCCCTCTTAAGGTGCTCATGGTTTACTTTAGCAACTGTGGTGAGCACAAGGCCACATGGAGGAAGGCTACTGGCTCGAGACCCTAGGTCTTCTGTCTAGACACTCACCCTTGGAAATACCTCTGCTGCTGCTCCCAGCATGACCCAACTACGCCAGGGCTCTGGAACCCTGGACCAGACTCTCTCAACCAGGAGCCTGTCTGGGATCCAGCTGCTTACATAGTCTACAGAGAGCATTGAGTGAAATGGGGCTACACTGTCAGAGAGGACTGCCCTCCACCACAGTCTGTCTATGCACAGGGCTGCAAGCTCTGCCACCCTGAGAACTTCCTAGCTTTGAGCTACTGAGTAATCATGCTGCACACACCTCGGGCTTGCTCTCTAGTGTTGGTTCAAGCCTGAGACAGAAAGCCCAAGTTCTCAGAGGTCAGGTTCCATACGGAAACATGAGTGAGAAGGGGAGCAGAGCTGCCTGCATCCTTACCTGTTTTCTATCCAGACTTTCTGGAATGAAACCCTGGGCTCCAAATGTCGATTTCATGCAGCGTACACCCTCACTACCTCACCACAACGCTGAACACATCTGGCACTGAAACGACTCCGTGTACTCCTTCTCTTCTGTCTCTGACACGTGGCTCAGCAAATTACAGCCTGTTGTCTTGTTTTTATTTTTTTTTTTATTTTAATAATGTTTTACTGTATCACGGCTATTTTATCCCTTTACTGGCTGCAAAGGCAGGGCTGGGTAGCTGTAGCAGATGCTTTCTGAGCCTCCTAAAAGCTGACAACCTAAAGTACTAAAGTTAGTGAACGGAGCCTCCACACAAAACGCTGGTCATCCAGCACCATCTCACTCTTCTATGCCCATATGGAAGCAACTGTCAGCTCCAACGCTCAACACCCAGGCCCTCATGTCTCCTCCACATAGGCCTTGCCATTGCAATATGGGGCGCTGCGCCTGACTACCCTTATGGAAAATGGAAACAGGAAAGCCACAATATAACTCTGCTAAGGAGTCAGAGAGTACTTACTGCATGCCAAGTTTAAAGAGGTTGCCCAAACCAACTCAGATCCAGATCCAGAACTGCTGTCTTCCCACACTGGGGCATCCTAAGCAGCTTCCAATATTGAATATTCCAATATTCCAAAGGGTACCCGATGCATGCTAGAGTGCTCAGTGCTCCCATTAAGTATAATTCCTCACAGAAAAAGTGGAGGAAAAAGTACACCTGTCCCCACCCCTTCTCTGAGGCTGGTTACTCAGGAGGTAGACCAGTGACATGCTCTGGAGCTGGAACAAGGCTAGACGTCAGCACTCATGGGACACAGACTCAATGTCGGGAGCCAAGACTCTGGGTTTACCCCAGAAACTGTAAGACGTTAAGTATATTCAATAAATACTGTAAGAAGACAGTAAAGGAGTGCAAACATCAGAAACGAAGAGAATCACGCATTTATCCTACAGTAAGATGCAGGTAAGATCTTGAGATAGGTCGTGTGGACAGATGCTGAAGCGCTGATGTGCAATGCATCTGACACCTCACCTCTCTCCTCTGCTGCAGTGAGTGTGGGCCAGCTAATTAACCACTCTGTCCTCAGGAATGAAGTCATGTGTATATATAGATTCTTTAGGACCCAGCCAAAAGCAAGGACTCAGCAAGCTGAATCGGTCCATACTGAGCAATGAGGCCAGGCAGGTAAGACCTGGGACCAATCAGTTAGCTAGAGGTAAGTGCACAGTGGACAAGAACTCCTTACCATTCCCTCACAAGCTACAGGACTCCTTCTCCCTTTGCCCAGGCCAGATCTGAATCCCCCCTACCCCGGCCCCCAGTATTTAACCCCTACAGTAGAAGAGCCAAGAGTTGTAGAGGATGCATTTGGCTGCAATGCACTGGACTAACTGCACTGAGCTACTGGTGAATGATCAGAATGCCTTAAATAAGTATTTGCTTAAAGAAAAAAAGAGCATTTAATAAAAAAAAAAAGCTGTATTTCACCATCTGTCTTTAAACGATTTATCTAGATTTTTATCTGTAGAACATGTTCTAAACTCAGGAGAGCAAACTGATGACTCGGCTGTGTGATTCAATGAGGACATCTTCCAGTACATTCTCTGTGTGACAGTTACTTTTGCTTGTCACTGTGCCTAGGTTGAGAGATGCTATGTGACTGGTAAAGCAAGGCTCTTGTGTGTCCGTGTGTATCTGTGAAGGCATTTTCTGGAGATTACTGATGTATGGCAGAACAGCTCAGGAAGAAAGCCTTGTCCTGAATGTGAGCCGTGCCATCCAACAGGCTGGGGGCCCAGTCACACAAAAGCCCTTAATCCTAGCACTCAGGAGTCAGAGGCAAGCTGATCTCTGTGATGACGCCAGCCTGGTCTACACAGTGAATTCCAAGGCAGTCAGAGACTCTGTCTAAAAAAGAAGAGGAGGAGGAAGAGGAGGGAGAGGAAGAGGAGGGAGAGGAAGAGGAGGAGGAAGAAGCTGCCGCCAGTAAGTAAGCCAGGTTCCATTCCCCCTGGGCAAGTGGAGATGCTGCGGCTGCCACCCACTACAGACACCAGACTCTAGCTCCTTCAGCCTTCAACCCACAAATCTCTAGGAGGCTCCAGACCTACCTGTGGCCTATGACTGCATCACTGTTTCCATGAGACTTCTGGTTTTGTGAATTGAACAGCTAATAGATTCTCTGGCTCAATGGTATGCAGATGGCAATTAAACTACCTAGTCTCCAATCATGCAAGTCAATTTAATATTCCCTGACTTATGATTATCGGTCTATTGGTTCTGTTTCTCTCAGCTATATGGCCTCTGGGTACTTCTCGTGGCCACCCACCCCTCTAAATATCTTGATCTTTTATCATTAGCAATTTTTACTGGAAAAGTCTTTATTCTACAGAACCAAAATTGGCTTCCACACCTAACCCAAACCACTCATGATCATCTACTCTAGATGTAATTCCCAGCTAAATTATCTAAAACACTCACCATCTCAGAGTAATGGTGATATTGTATTTGGAAACTAGAGATGCCAAAACCTGCCAACAACAGTAACAATAGAACAACACAAGAAAGACATACAGCACATTGATGAAATTAGTCTCCTGATTACACAGAAGAGTCATCTTCTTAACACCGCAATTAGTATCACTGAGAGGAAAAACCAAAGCAGTCATTTTAACAAAATCCTGTACCCTACAAGTGTATGTATTTCAGAAAAACCATGATAAGAAAGGAAGCCTCTTACTGTAATAAATTACTGATAACTTGTGCATGTGATCATACCTGGCTTCCTAGTGCCTTTTACCATTCATACACACAACATACAGGCCTGCCATATATATATTTTATCTTTTGATACATAACTATGATGTGTCTTCCATATGCCAGGCATCGAGCAAGATGCCACCTGGAGGAGAAAGTGGTGAGAAGTAGTTCCTTTTCAGGGGACACACCAGACCTCAGCAGGCATCTGGAAAGCCCAGTGTCCATACCTGACTGATGGTCTTCTCCATCTGCACCAAGCCCAGGTTGGGGAGTGTGTTCTTTATGAAGTCCACTATGGTTTCCAGGTTCTCATGCTGCAGAATCAAGGGCTTATGGCTCCCCAAAAGACTTAAAGCTACTTTAAATATGACCTCTGATCCCTGAAGGAAGATCATATCTAGGAAGACACAGAAATGCAGAGTTAAACCCCGTCAGTTCCCGGCGAAACACCACTGTGTTCTCTCTTCCTGGCACCATGGAGCAGAAGGGTGGGAAATAAAAGCCCAAGTTATGAAGTGTTTCCTTTAAGAACCTGTTACTTCGGACAGTTGTCAAGACAATACTGCAAATGAGAATAGTTAAAAAAAACAATAAATGGCTTAGGTATTATCACAAGTTCAGATAAAGGTTTTTTTCTACTGTGAAAAATCAATTAAATTCAAGAGAGCTTCAAAGGTTGAAAAAAGTTTTAATAGCTTATAGTTTTTTTCCATGAATGATCTAGATTTTAAAAGTGTTTTACAAAATAGCCATATTTGTGTGTGAACATCTCTACTCCTGTGTGCATGCGTGGAGGCCAGAAATGGTATCGGGCATCCCCTTCTTTTACTCTCCACATACTCCTTTGAGGAAGGGTTTCTTCCCAAACCCAAGGCTCATGTTTTCCTGACTGGGCTGGAGCCGGAGTTCGGCAGAGATTCTCCCGTCTCAGTCCCACTCAGGGCTGGGCTACAGGCAAGCATGGGCCCAGCTACACACTCCAACCCCCATGATTGTGTAACAAGAACTTTTAACCTCTAAGCCACCTCTCTCCAGTCACTAAAATATGTTTTCAATTAGTAAAGCCCAAAGACTCTTACAGATGGGGAATTATATTTTGAAATAAAAGGTGGAATGAAAAGACGCCCAAAGCCTTTTAAGAGGCCTCCAAGATTTTAAAAGCACACCGAACTTCACCATAATAATGGAGGGAAGAACCACTCCTCTGTCTGAGGAGTTTCAAGTTGGTGAGGCTGCTTTCCAGTTCTTGTGTTTTTTCCCGGTGTTTGGCAAACCACAGAAATGCCTATCTTGAGTTTACACAGGAGGATGAGGCAGGCCAGTGTACAGGCAACAGGCTGAGCAGAGGTCCTCACCATCTCCCCTGTTCTCCTGGAATTAGAGTCATTATAGAATAAGGACCAGCGTCCTGGGGCTAAAACACAGAGAGGAGAGCTGGTCATTGGGTGACCTGACTCAGGCAAGTTTGACCTAGTAACTGAAATAAAGTGTACAAAATCAAACAAATAAGAAAAAAGTTAAAAACAATAAATATAAATATTCTAAGTATAAATATAACTAAGTCCAATTAATCTAAATTTTTCTTCCTCTTTGATACTCCTTACCCCACCCTTGGCTGAAGCATAGTGGAAAAAATATAAAGAAATGGCAACTGTCCAACCACAGAAATCAAGGCAAACCAAAGCACCCCAGAGGGAGAGTCCCCAAGATGCCTCTCCATGTGGGTCACAATGACAGCATGTAAAAAAAGCTGTTCACACCTGAAACATAAAGGCTGCACACTGGTGCACAGCGGGCAGGATGGCTAATCTGTATGTCTCAGGTTATGTTGAAACTCACCGAGTCACAGACCATCTAAATGGCGTTGGTATCACTGGGATGGCCTGTGCTGGGAAATGAGGGTACTGAGTGCAGCCTGCAGCCTACCACCACACAGTAAGTCCTCAGCCAGCAAACACCACACCTGCTCAGGGTCAGGGTGGATGAGGAAATGGAGAATAGTGCTACATGATTTATTTTTATTTATGTCTGTGTGCGTGTCATGCAAAGGCCAGAAGAAGGCATCAGATCCGCTGGAGCCGGAGTTACAGGTGGCTGTGACCTGCTGGATGTGGGCACTGGGAACGGAACTAGGGTCCTCTAAAGAGCAGAAAGCTCTCTACAGAGCTGAGCCATCTTTCCAGCTCTTACAGGATGTATTTTAAACAGAAATGTTTTATTAAAAACAAACAAAATGACAAGGTTTTAATTACTCTGAAAGACTTTAAATCTAATTTTTAAATAATTGTTAAAATGTTAGCTGTAACGCAGACCCACTGTGGCAAACCAACCCTTCCTACTTCGTTCATCTTCACGTGCTCACATATCTGCACTCGGGGATTAATAACAAACAACAACACTAACTGTCCTTGAAAAAGCATGCTAATGCCTTGCATTGGAAAGCCACTGAAGGCAAATGACTGCTGGCTGGGTGGGAGGTCCTGCAGTGCCCTGAAGCTGAGCTCTGGCATGGCTGCCCACTTCCTTCTTTCTGGACTCTCCCCTTTCTTCTCTGCATTTTCAAGGCGTTCAGAAACAGGCAGGAAGTGGAGGGAACCTTAAATGCAGCCGATCCCACATTGCATATTACTTGCTGAGAGCAACACACATAACTACTTTCCTTTGGACATTCCCACAGCCCTGGTCCTGTGCTCTTTCCCTTGGTGACCTCATATGGCATCTCTTTTCCAGCACCTGACTGTCTTGGTGAACCATTTCCTTCCATCCTGTGGCTGTGGAGCCTCCACCTTCCTCTCACAATGTGACAGCCACTGTTCAAGTGGACTCTGCTGCCCCTATGTTACATTGTTTACAGACCAGTGGTTCCCCGGCCATAGTAGGACAACTCTCACTTTTTACTCCATTTTCATTCTAAAGCTTCCCTGTGTTGTGTCAAACCCTTAGTCTTATGCTCCATTTCATTTTCATCTCCCCAGCAGGGTGCTCCACAGAAGAACACCAGGAGCCCCACCCTGCAGCCTGACTCCTCCAGCAGGGAAGCCAGCTCGTTTTCCCAAAGGTAGATGTGGTCAGAAAGTGAAGAGAGTAAGCATTTATTTTCTTTCTTTAAAAGAAAAAAAAAAGCGTTATTTCACTTTATGTGCTTGTGCGTAGGTATGTGCATGTATGTGCAGGTGACGGTGAAGGCCAAACGAGAGCATCAGACCCCCTGGAAATAGAATTACAGGCAGTTGTGAGCTGCCTGATGTAGGAGCTGAGAACTGAACTTGGGTCCTCTTATGTGCTCCTAACCTCTGAGCCATCTTTTCAGCACCAGGGGAAGTATTTCCTCCAAGGTCCCTGCTCCTTTCAAACCAGAAACACACAGACTGTGTGGTACTCAGTGTGATCACCATGGGGTCATGACATACACATTGACAGAAGCTGCCTCTCAAGTAGCATGTCCTTCTTTGGTGGTGACTTATTAATTAATATGGGAGCTATGTTGGTGCAAGCCGCGAATCTCTTTGCACTCATTGATTGATTGGTTGACTGACTGTATTTGTATGTGCCATGGCACTCATGGAAAGGTCAGGGACAACTTGCAGGAGTCAGTTCTCTCCTTCCACTATGTGGGTTCTAGGGACCGAACTCATGTTGGTTCCATCATGGCTGGGCAGCAAAAACCCTTAGCTGCTGAGTCATCTTGTTGACTCTGCAAACTGGCAATTATCTATTCATGAATAAAACAGAGAATTGTCGACAAAGGCTCATTTGCTTTAGGATTTATCTGGATTTAAAGGCTAATAATGAAAAAAGTCCAGGGCAGAAAGGTCTAAGAGCCTGACTGACAAGAGCAACTAGACGACTCACAGTATGGAGCTCAACAAGCCGTTAGTCACCACTAAGGACAACAGCTGGAAAAATCTGCTTTTCCAGTGGAGCCTGCTGAGAGGGGCTATGCAAAAGTACCTGGGGATATCACAGCACAAAGCCTTCTTTGGACCCCTGCTTCCTGCCTGCACTCCCAGGAATCTTTGTTAGTCAGACAGGCCCCACTAGTAGAGCAGGGAGCTGTGGGATTCAGGAATTTTGCAGACATTGGCATCTTTAGGCACACTGTATATAAAACTGGAAGACTCATCACTCCTTCAGAGAAAAACATCCTGTCTGAACTGGTTTCAGCTTTTATTATTAGAATTTAAGTCACGAGAACATGTTGCACCGAGCTCCAAGTGATTCTGCAGCAGACAGGCTCTCATCTCCAGGGAGGAGGCTGCTTGTTTTCCCACGTCCTTCAGCAGCTTACACAGTCTCATAAGACTGCTCTCCCAGAGCCCAGCACTTGCCCTGCAGAGGGCAGCTCCATTTGGCCCAGGCAGGGGTGCCAGTCATCCCTGGTAGCTATGGTCAGTGCAGTCCCCTTGGCAAAGTTTCCCCACAAACCATGAAATTCAACTTCTCAGCTGTTTTCAGCCTATCAGCAGCCAGCTCTCCCTGCCTGTGCTGTTCTAGTCCTCACACGACCCACAGAATGAAAGGATTAAGAGTGCTGGAGGTGGGGTGGGGGGGGCATTATTTTTCCCATTTCCAAGGTACAGGAAACAAAAACTCAGAAGTTACTGACAAGAAAGACTGAAGTCCACAGCTAGAGATATATCCTGTAACTTCTTTGTCAATAGAGCAAGCACCCAGTTTTGAGGCTTTTTTATTTATTTATTTATTTATTTATTTATTTATTTATTTATTTATTTATTTATTTGAGACAGATGTCTCTGTATTACAGAGCTGGCTGTCTTGGAACTTGCTTTGTAAACCAGGCTGGCCTTGAACTCATAGTGATCTGCCTGCCTCTGCCTCCTGAGTGCTGGGATTAAAGGTGTGCCATCACACCTGGTCCAAGGTTTTTATTTTTATTACCTATGGTCTAAATGTCATAAGATCTCACAATTTGCCTAACCATAAGATAACTCTTACTCCCTGGCTTACTGTAGTAATTCAATCTGGGGAGAGTTATGCAAAAGAGGGTCATAGCATTTTGAAAATACAGATTCCTATCCCAGAGGAGAGTCTTCAAAGGTTCCAGTGGACAGACAGAATATAAAGGTAATAGCCCAGCACTCTGCTAGGAGAGGAGGGAAAGGAAGCCAATGCTCACTCAAAGACAAGTTCAGGGTAGACAGATTAGGTAAACAAGTTCAATTCCTAGCACCCCATGTCAGGCAGCTCACACTACCTTTAATTCCAGTTCCAAAGGATATAGCACTCTTCTGGCTTCTTGGACATTAGCATACACATGGCATACACTCACACAGGCACACACATATACACAAAAACAAAAATAAATTAAAAAACAAAGAAAGTTTTAGCATTTTTTGAATTTAAAGTCATGTCTAGTCAAAGTATACCCAAACTAGTGTACAACCAGTGTTTGCGATCAGTGCCTTAAGATGCTCCCTGAGGGGCTGGAGAGATAGTAAGCATTTGCCACATAAGCAGGAGGAGCTCATTTGGAACCCCAGTGCCCACATGAAAACTGGGTTCATGACGCAAGCCTATATATAAGCCCAGTCTGGAGGGGTCGAGACAGGAGATTCTCTGGGGCTTATTGGCCAGCCAATAAATGAGAGACACTGTCTCAAAGCATAAAGTAGAGAGAGGGATGATGAAGATACCTGGTATCACCCCCTGGCTAGCACATCCATGAGTATCCATAAATGCACATGCACGTGAGCACACACAAATGTCCTCTCAGGTTCTAAAATAAATCTTTAAAAGTGTGATATCACATGTGTTTGAAAGTAGGTGAGGTGACTAATGGGAGGGGGCCCTGTGTGCAGGACCTGCCCTACAGTCACGAGATGAGGACTCCTAGGCCAGGCCAGGGTGAAAGTCTCCATACCAAGCTTGACTAGATAGCTATAAAAAGCAAGCAAACTACACTAGGGTAGCAATAATGCTGCTTTATGACAAAAGAATGCTGGCTGGCAGACAGACGGAGGAAGCTTACCAAAGACTCTGGCTACAAAGCCAAGTGGGAACTGTGAGGCGAACACGGTGAGAAACCAGGGAGCTGCGTAGAGGCTGGGGCCGATCTCGTGCTCTTCCAGGTGGTTGTAGAGGTCTCTGTGGTAATCATGGAGGAGCCGTGACAACTGGTACATCTGGATCTGTAAGGACACACATGCACAGGGCTGGGAACTATGCACCTACTACATGTACCGACTTACTCATCTGGTGAGATGGAGGGGAGTCTAGCCCTGTTGATTCTCTACTTGGCTTAGGTATCCATTGACCTAATGCATCCAACCAGAGTGTCTGGGGAACAGGCTTCCATTAGTCAGTAGAAGCCTAGAGCGCTAATGCTGGGTCTGCTTCCACTTCCATTGGCTGGCCACGAGCTGAGTACACTGTTCTGTCGGGTCTTCCTCCTTCCTTCTCTTCTTCCCTCCCTGCCTGGAAGCTGGGGCTAGAACCCAGGACTTCTCCATGTGCTGGGAAAACACTCAGCCGCTGTGCTACATCCCTCGACTTTGCTGGTTGCTTGTTTTTGAGACAGGGCCTCACTATGCAGCTCACACAAAGGCTAAGTTCATTATTCAGGCCAGGGCAGCCTACAACTATGGATTCTTCTGCCTGAGCCTCCTAAAAGTGGGCTGACAGCACCAATCCCAGCTCGCTTGTGTTTTGATGAACTTGTTCATAAATCAAATGCTGACAGGGTTTCTGTTCCATTCCAGGAACTGCTAGCAGCTCGGGGTATAACTCAAGAAAACCTTCTCTCAGTAAGGAAATCAGGACATGAAAAGGTAGGAAGAAGTAACTAGGGTGACGATTTATGGCTGGAAATGTGTTGACCTGAAGGCACGAGACAAGATAGCACAAAATGGTCTGTCTGTCAAGAATGGAAGTGAGGGACCCAGCATCAGCACAGGCAGGAGAAGCTTCCGGGATATAGCTCATGACAGTGGAGCTGAACACTGGATGACAGTGGATGAAGAGAGGATCCCAGTCTAGAACGTATCACAGGGTTGGAGACACCAGTGACATTCATAGGAGGCTAAGGGAAGGGATAGGAATGAAGGCCTTAGAGCCAGACAGGCCCAGAATTCAATTCCACCTCTGGCCCCAGTTTCCAGGGAGGGAGGAAGAGAAGGAAGGAGGAAACCCAAAAACCTCTAGCAGTGTGCCCTGGACCAACTTCATAATCCATTTGAGCCTCAGTTTCCCTGTGTACAAGCTGAGTGAATTAATAGCATCATCCTGAGAGTCTCTATGGGAAGCACACAGAGCAACACCTAATACAGAGTGAGTTAGCAGCAGCCAGCAGTGGACAAGAACCTAGATCTGACCATTGAGGAGTGACACGTATCTTCAGCATTTTTTTATTTACGATAAAAGGATGCTTGGTACCTGTAAAATAATCATGTCCGGCCGATACTGTTTCCGCAGACCCATGTCGAACATCAGGAACCTGAGCATCTTGAACGCCTCTTCCTCACTCATATGAAGAAGCAAAATGCCTGCCACAAAGCTGAGACCTTGACAGTATCCAACTTCCTGGTCCAGAAGGGAGTAGGCCTTCAGAATGTTGTAAAGTGACAGCTGACCTGCTCCAAGCTGGGCAGAGAAGTATGGATGTGTTGGAAACGTTCGCCCTGGGAAAAGAATACAAGTCAGGGGTAGCATACAAAGGTCCACGGAACCAGAAACTAGGTTTCTTCCCTCAGGTTAAGGGAAGGAGACCTGTAGGTGACGGGTCCTAACATCAATGTGTCTTTGGTACCACCTCTGATTAGTGACTGTAGTCAGCTGGTGGGTCCTAGGATAATATTTGCAATAAAAAACTTGCAATTTATCAAGTTTTGCAGTGTTTCTTTGTTTTTGAGACTGGCTCTGAGTTTGTAGCTCTGGGTGGCCTGGAACTTGCTGTGTAGACCAGGATGGCCTCCAATTTGCTATGTAGACCAAGCTAGCCTCACAGAAAGCAGTCCAACTTCCCCCTCCCAAGTGCTGAGATTAAAGGTGGGCACCAGCATGCCCACTGATTTTGTTTCATGTGCTTGTTTAGGTAAATGAAACTACAACTACCTTTACTCTAGTAAATACCTGTTTTGTTTTTTTTTTTTTTTTTCAATCAAAAACAAGAAAGCTGCTTGTCCTGACTACAGAACCTCACTTCCTAAGAACATGGTACTTTTTAGACATCAACCCTAGCCTGTCACTCAAATGCTGTGACAGATTCTACCCATCAGCTTTTCCAGATCACAAGTGGGTGTCACCACAGCACTTTTACACTTTTAAACCACAGGTTGTGATGTGAGACAGGCCAAGGGACCACAGATGTTCCCTTAAGACAAAACAGTGACCTTCTGGAAAGGGGTTAAAAATGGGTCTTCAAACCATGATTATTGTCACAAAGTTGGTATCAAAATAAAAATGCCATGGGCCAGCAAGAGGACTCAGTGGGTCTCTCAGACCCACATGGTAGAAGAAAAGTAACCCCACAAGTTGTCCTCTAATCAACACATGTGCTACACAGGTGTGCACACAGATACAATAAAGAAAACTGCCCAAAATAAAAATGTAAAAGGTGGCACTTTTTTCTGTTTGTGTGCCTTATTTCATTCAGAAGACTTTCATTGCTGACACCTGCCAAAGCGACAGACAGAGAGGAAGGTTTCTGGGAACAGGAAGGTGCCTAGTTAAGTGCAGAGGTGCATGGGCCCAGCTTTGACACTGGTGAGACCCATGGCCTGGCTGGTCACCATCTGGGCCATAGCAACTGGCCATAGCAACTGTTAGCTGTAGTTACTGAACTTGCTTTAGTAGGCCAGGAGAATATATCCACAGGTTTGTCCTCAGTTTCCTTAGAAAGCTTTTAGTTCACCCCGAAACATGTTTGAACTTGGCTTTAAGAAGACAGACACAGGCTCTTGGTTTTCCTTCCAAGCTCACGTCTTGCCTATGCCACCCTCTTCATCAACACACATTCCCCAAACGCTCTGTGTACACATCACTCTACAGCTAGGGAGAAGTGAGCAGCAGTGCACACAGAACAGTCTGAAGATAGGCACATTTCCCACCCTGAGATTTGTCCCCTAGGCGAGGTGCAGGACTAAGTGAGGATTCCTGGGGTCAGCCTTTGAGCGGCTATGTATAGCATTGAATTTGTGCACATGAGCAGAATAGGCAAGATATCTTTGTTCAGCTCTGAGTAACAAGTACATGTGACTATGATGCAAGATATAAAGAGAATCTAACACAGTTACGGGTGGTGCCAAGAAGATGGTTTAATGGGTAAAGGCACCCGTATGTAAGCCTGGTGAACTGAGTTCAATTCCTGGAACCTATGCACTGGTGGACAAAGACAACTGACTCAGCAAAGCTGTCTCAGATCTCCACACATGCACATGGCATGCATACCCACATGTCCATATCATGTACACACACAATAATTTTAAAGTTACAGGTGCAATTAATTTGAATAAGATGTTTAACCCAACACAAACAATATTATCATCTCAACATATAACCAACACAAAAACATCAAGGCCTTTTGCCTTCTCTTCTCTGTCATTGCAGTCCAGTGGGTTCCTTTGAGTTACAGCACACCTTAATTTGGGTTCATTACATTTTGAGAACTCAACAGCTACCTTCAGCTTCTGTATTGAATAGGTAAAGAAAATCACTTTCCTAGGATAGAAAGAATAGGTAGCACCCCTCTCACTCTGTTCCCATTCCCTCACCAGGTCCCACATACATGGGACAGTTCTTCCCAGCATGGATCCCTCTTCTCTCTCTCTCTCTCTCTCTCTCTCTCTCTCTCTCTCTCTCTCTAATTATTTATCTACTTATTTCTTGGTTGAGTCAAAGGTATGTATATCTCACATGTGACAGTCAGAACAACTGGAAGAGTCAGTTCTCTCTCAGCCTTGCAGGTTCTGGCACCAAACTCAGGTTGCCATGCGTGGAGGCAAGCAGGTGTTCTTTCTCCCTTCCCACTGCCTGTCATTCTTCTAGCTCTGTGCTTCCATTCCTGTGCTTCTGCTACAGCCAGGGGGTCCCGCGCTCTGTGAAGCATTGTTTAGGGTTCACAGATTCACAGGTCTACCTTTCTCACCCCCCAACTTCACGTGCATTGGTGTTTTACCTGTACATATGTATGTACGCATGTATGTATGCATGTATGTATGAGGGTGTTGGATCATCTGAAACTGGAGTTGTGAGCCGCCATGTAGGTGCTAGGAATTGAACCTGGGTCCTCTGGAAGGACAGCCTGTCCTCTTAAGTGCTGAGCCTTCAAACCTCTCTTTTTTATAACTACAGATCTATATAAAGTCAGCCTTTTCTTTGTTTATTTCAAAGAATATAACTACAACAAAACTAGATAAAGATAATATGATAATCCAAATGATTTATTTAATAAGCTATGAAAGATATTTAAAAACTACAGCATAATGTCACAGTCATCACTGATTTTCTTTTGAAAAATGGTTGTTTTTCACTGTATGTTTATATGATGAGTTTATTATAGTCGTTTAAAAAAAAACTTAAGTATTTTTAACTTTGTCAGTTTTAATTTCTAATGCAGTAATTAATCCAACATTTTCCATATAAGTCAAAGCTCTTTGGGCTATTTGATTTCAAAAGAGAATGGGCTCCTGACCTCCCCAGTTATGGAACATTTGTTCTAGGCCAACACAGCTTATCCACTACAAACCCAGACAGGAGGGCAAGGCAGGCTACTGGGGAGAGAATGGACCACTTGGATTAAGAACATTTCCTGGACAACTCACTCTCATGAAGCCAGGGTGTGGCAGCCCTCCAGCCATGGTCAGAAGGTGGCCAGATGGCATTAGATCCCACCAGGAAGGAGGGAGAACATACCTCAGAAGGCCTTATGGAAGACCCCACTGACGCAGGGCCTGAGCCTTGTGTGATGTCTAGCAATGTCAGCCCGGCGTACCTCAATGCTCACGCAAAGCTGGGTGACTATAGACAAACACTGCCAGCTGTTTGCTATGTTGGCCTAGACTTCAGAAATGGCAAAATGAAAGCCCAGGGCCAAGTCTCTCCTGCAACAAGCCAGGCAGAATAACCACTAGGTATAGCACTGGATCTGAAAGACCCTTGTCAGAGAACGGTAAGTAGAAACTGAGGATTCCTTGGCAAATCCATTGGAATAAGGGGACTTCTTCCTTTAGTAAACTACACTTTATAACTTACCATGAGGTAGAGAACTACAGGCCCTTGTGATCTCTGTTGAGGAGAGGCTACTTTCATATGCCAAAAGAGATTGTTAAATGGGAACTGTCAGAAGGGCACAAAGGAGCTCCTACAGACTGGGGAGACGGCTCAGAGGAGAAGAGCATTTGCTGTACAAAAGCACAGCAAACTGAGTTCAAACCCCAGAATCCACATAAAAAGCTGGGCATGGTCACATGCATGCCTGTAACTCCAGCACTGTGGGTGGGTGGAGACAGAACGGTTGCAGGGGCTTCCTGGCCACCAGCCTCGCTCCAGCTTCATTCAGCGAGAGACCTTGTCTCAAAGGCATGAGGTGGAAAGTGACAGAGCTAGACAGCAGATGTCCTCCTTTGGGCTGTGTGCCCTTCCACTAAACTGTGCCTCCTAAAGTACACAGCATATCTAGGTGCTCAAGACGACCCTTTACGATAGCAGCCAGTGAAAGCATCTGAGCTCTTTCTAAGTGCCCCAGTTTCCAGACGCACCAGAGTGAGCAGTGACTGCTCTTGGGGCTCAGCATTTGAGCATCTGTGACAACCTGCTACAGGTTTTCACAGGATTTCAGTGCATCAGCTTAAGCCTGAATATTGTGGGAGTCTTGACACTGAATACTTTCGAGGTGCTGGAGATGGCTGCTAACCAGTGGCTGGCGTACTACTGACTGACGAGTGAGCAAGCAGGTGCAGGAAGCCAGGAAGCCGTTAGTGTCTGTGAAGGGATGGAAGTGCACCCTGCTTCACGCATCTCTGCACTCACGCTATGCTCCACCCCTGCGAGCTTACCGGCAACTTAGTGTCTTCTGCTGTTGCTGTAATAAAATTCTCTGACAAAAGCAACTTGAAAAGGGACTTATTTTACCTCATAGTTGAGGTATACTTCATCATGGGAGGGAAGTCAAGGCAGCAGGGGCTGGAAGCAGCTGCCCACGTTATGTCCTAAGTCAGAAGAACAGTGAGTGCATGCATGCACACATTCTAGTGAGTGCACACATGGTAATGTCTAGCTCATCATCTGCATTGCACAGTTTAGGGTCTCCAGCCCAGAGAATGTTCTTGTTCACAGTGCAGACAGCTCGGTCTTCCCACACTGTAATCATAATAAAGATAATTCCCCACAGGCATGCCTAGAAGCCGGCTAGTCTCCCAGGTGATTGATTACAGATAGTGTCAAGTTGACAACTGACACTAAGCACCACCCACGGTGTATTTAGAATGACCAAACAAAAGCGAGTTCATGTTGAAATCTTGATACTATCAGAGGTGCACACTCTGGGATAATTTGTGCTGCTGCTGCTGCAGGAATTTATTAGACTCTGGAACTGTGACTTCCACAGAACAGAGTTTAGGCTCAAAGTGGACAGATAGCCTAGTGTGGATGCATGACAAATTCTGGGCATGCTTCTGTCCTTTGCCATCAGGTTTTTACCTATTTTACAGTTAGCAATGAAGGCCTACTCATCTATTATGACTCTAAAAGGGGGGGAGGGGCTCTTTCTTTCTCAGGTTTGTGGTCTCTGGTTAAAACATGTATTTAGTGGAAAGAAAATCCATGACAGCACCTAACCCGGTTCCTTTATCTAAGGGATTCTTCTGGGTATGCACTCTGCTTGCAACTGGCAGCCATAGGCCTGACCCAGCTGGGTTTCACTGTGGTCTCTAAGAAGCTTATCAACAATATGGTATTTCTGGGCTTGAGAGATGGCTCAGCAGTTAAGTGCACTGGCTGTTCTTCTACAGGTCCTGAGTTCAATTCCCAGCAACCACATGATGGCTCACAACATCTCATAATGAAATCTGATGCCCCTTTCTGGTATGCAGGTGTACATGCAGATACACATTAAATAAATAAAACTTAAAAAAAATCAATAGTATTTTTGACATCAGAAATGGTGGTATACCTATACTGGGCTGAGGCAGGATGATCTTAAACTTGGACAGTGAGATCCTGGCACAGGAAAAAAAAACAGTAAAGCTACTGCAAAGAGACCCACTGAGAGACTCAAGGGATCTTCGGAGAGTCTACATAGTACCACAACTTTACACATGGTAACAACCACAATAATGAGCCGGCAAGGAGCTGACACAGAGAGAGGTAGCTTTAGCTCCTGCTGTGACTTAATGCAATTCCTGTGTCTGGACTGGACTGTCTTCTTCCTACTAGTCCTCCCATCACAGGAGAGGCTACACAGAATCACCAGGTAGAGGCAGATGATTGCTGGCAAGCCAGGATGGGGCCAAGGAAGATGTCTGGGATCCTGAGTATTTTCCAATAATAGTGTCAAAAGTGAGCAGGAGCCCCAAACAGAAGGCAGAATCTTGGCAGTCCATGCTATCCACTCAGGATGGAGACCCACAGAGCAGAGGGGAGAAAGGCTATAGTTATCAGAAGGTCAGGCCAATACATAATACATGTCCCTGGAGACAGTGAAAGCCACATGGTACCTGCTGAGCCCGAGAGCAGCTTTCTCCTGGCTGACTGGCTGCAGTCTGTGCTAACAGGCAGAGGGCAAGACGTAAGAAAGCAGGAAACAGCCAGGACTACAGGCAGTGGGGCACAGAGGCTAAGGAGCTCTGTGCAGAGCTGTCAAAGCACTTCTCCAGTTCTTGGGCCATACAGTCCACACCAGGCTGTGTAAAGATGAAGTCAGGCCACAGCTGAAACAGTAAACTAGAGAATATGACCAAACTATAAAGTCTACTGTTTTTATTCTTTGAAGGAACAAATCCTACAAAAAGCTGTTTAAGCAAAAGGCCAGTTTCATAAAATAAAGCAAGAGACAGAAATAAACCACTGAAAAGGCAAAATCCTTCTCAATGGTGCTTTTCTTCCAGCCATTCACTGTAGGAAAGCTACTCTGAAAGAAATGGAATGTGCCATCACTCTATACCACACACCTCTACTGGGCTCAGACTGCCACAGGATAGATGGAATGCACAGAGCAGACAAGATACACGGTATGGACTAAACAAAAGATGGTGGTGTGAGGTGACACTTGTCATGGCCAGAGCTGGAGGCCTACCGTGCTAGACCCACTTGATGTCACCTCACAGCAGAACAGGAGCCTGCAGAAGGACATCCAGAGTCCATTGCTAGGTCAAAGCCAGCAAGCAGGATTTCTGGATAAATCCTAGGAGCCTGGTAGAGGTAAGCTGGGACACAGATTACTGCAAATAGACTCTTCAGGCCCCTGGGAAGATGTCTGGAGGTCATCCAAAGTGAGGTCAGGCCAGCACTAGACCAGAGGTGAGGAAAGAGAAGGGTCAACAGAGTGGGGGATGGATCCAGCTGGCCTTGAGAGCAGAAGGGAGAGGGTGGGGCTGAATAGGGGCAGAGAGGATGTGAACCAGGCTGTTTTCTAGGGGAAAGGCCATTGAGATGGGGCTCAGACAAACAGTGCTTCCTAGAGAGAGGGCTGACTGGTGGGGGGAATGGAAGTGGGGGGGATGTTTCTCTTTCTGCAGAAAAGGGATGACATCCAAGCAGTCAGAGGCAGAGGGCTGGCCATGTCCAGGAAGAGTGAGGGCAATGAAGACTGGAAGCCAAAGGAGGAAAATCCAACAAAACGGAGCGAAATCTCCTGTTTCCTCTCCTCCTCCTGTGCTGTGGAGGAGTGGAGAAGGCAGGAGAGACCTGCCACTCCTTTCCACTCCCCGAACCCCAGTTTAGTTTTCAGCTCACCTCACAGAACAGGGACAAGATGCCGTCTATTCACCACATGAACAAATTCAACTCCTACCAATGTACAAATATTCTCAGGGTCACTAGGCCAGATGGGCGTTGGCTGGAAATCGGCCATGCCTGTCAGCCTCACCCTTCACCCGCCCAGTACCAGCATCTCCTTAGCAACATGGAGCCGGCAGGGCTTGCAAGTCTCAGGGCTGTCAGAATGATGGAGGGTAGGTCCCAGCACTTCTGTGCTGATGGCCATGCGACTTGACTGCTCAGTGCCTCAGTTTCTTCCTCTCTTAGGACAGAGGACCACTTTCCCAGAGAAGCTGTGGAAGATGTGTGGGAGTGCAGTGCCTCACCGTCCACATGGCAGAAAGACACACTGAGTACCTACTATGTGTCGGGCACTTTCCTTGGAGTTGAGAGTATACTACAATACAGTCCAAGTACAGCCCATGGAGGGCACCATCCCGCCAAGCACAAGTGTAGACGAGGAGGGGACCACCACAGTTCTCATGCCATGCTGCACAGCGGCAAATCGGTCATGAGCTCATGAACAAGTTGCGTAACCTCTCTGCACTCATCTCTGTGGACTGTTGTGAAAATTAAGAGACGGGTTGAGTAACTTCGTGCGACATTCAACTCAAGACAAAGTTAAGGAGTAGCATTAAGCAATAACAGCAGTAATAATATATAATAGTCAGCACAGTGGTTAAGTACCAGGGAGAGGGAGTGGGTTGGGAAGGGTGTGCTTGGCAGAGTCACCCAAGCCCCAGCCTGTAGGTGAAGGAGCTACAGTCAGGACAGTTCTGAAAGATGACATTCAAAGCCAGCACTGCAGAGCAGCCTAAAGACAGCTTCTAAGTATGACGTTACTCTGTGTGGCTTCAAACTCTGACTCCTGCCTGACCCGGCTCACCTTCTCCACTGTGGCTGCAGTAAGTGGAACTACTCACAGAATGGGGCCAGTGCAGTGCACTGAGCAAAGACAGGGGTCCTGGAGGGACATCCTCAGCATCCAGAACTGGCATTCTGGAAGCAGGACCACAGGCTCTGCCAGCAGCCAATGAACTACAGCCATGGAGCCAGCTCCCCACAGCAGAGACAGGCCCTGTGAGTGGGAAGGCAGGGCTCCATCCCTGCTTAGCCACCAACAGTCAGAGGGTCTCTTGTTCCACATGATTACATTCTAAGTCAGCGAGGTCTTTCCCATGGCAACTGCAAACGCAACACACTGCTTTCTTTCTGTGTTTTAAAAGCTATTCCAGAAACAAGGCACTGCCCACTTTCCAAGATGAAATTGCAAACACAGTTTTCTACAATTATCCGACAAGTTCTGTTTGTACGCCACAGTCCAGAGAATGCTTCCAAAAGTAAACCAAGCTAGTGTGTTTCTCCTGTAACTAACCCAAGGCAATGTGTTTCCCAGGGCGCTCCTTCAGTGTACTCTAAACCATCCCTTGGAAATAGGAATAACTGAACTGGACCAGAGTTATGTTTCAATGAACAGACTTAATGACCACTGAACACCTCCCTACACCCCACAACATGCCAAGCAGAACAAGGCAGCCGCCATGCAAAAAAGGGGCAGCTTTGCTCTCAGAGGGCATGGACAGCCTCTCCAGACTTCTCCAGAGTGGGGCAGACTCACCGAGGTCGATGAGAATGGCATGCTGCTGGGAGGTCAGCTTCTTCAAGAGCTCTTTGTAGGGCACATCCTTTGGCTGTTGTTTACTAGGAAATGGCTGTTTAAGGTGGAACTGCTCAGCTAGAAACTTCCAGATCTCACCCCGGTGATGACGTGGCACACCTTTAACAGAGTGGAAAATATTAAACCAGGCTTTATACACAGAATTCAGCTCACTGATTTAAAAAAAAAAAAAAAAAAAGAGTTGTTTCGTTCCTGCAAATTCTTTGGGTGTGCATACATGTGCACGTGGGTATGGGTACATGTGCACATGTGTACACGGAGGCTGGAAGACAACCTCAGGTAGTGTTCCTCAGGCACACCATTCACTCACTTTAGTTAGTTAGACATGGCCACTCTCTAGGATGCATCGACCAGTCAGCCTCAGGATTTACCTATCTTTGCCTCCCGAGCGCTGGGACTCCAAGCACACACTATTGCTCCCAGCTCTGTATGGGTTCTGGGAACCAGACTGAGCCTCACACTCGTAAGGCAAGCACTTCATGTACTATGCCATCCCCTAGTTTCCAATTACTGTGATTCTTGTTCCCTCATGAATGTTACAGGAAGTAACAGAATATGTTGCATTCACCCCTCTCCCATCTCTCACTGTCCCCTCTCCTAGGCCTTGACCCTCTTGCCTTTCTAGATTTCAAAAGATACGTTATGATCTGACTAGACTCTGCAAAGGACAAACCTGTGAGTTATGGCAGAAATCCTGACTCGGTGCGACCCAACCTGAAGCCAGCTAATGATACTCTAAGGAAATGAAGGGAGGATGCACGTGTCTCAGAACAGGAAGAGAATCAAAGTGAGGTAGCGCTCAGGTGAAAGAAAGCTGGCCCTTTGCATCTCAGCAATCAGGATCTCACAGCCTCCTTCATGCAAGCCAAACCTTAAAGATGAAGGCAAGGGGAAGAGAACCAACCAGAAGGAAGGTATCTTGAGTGGGTCAGGGTACCTTGGATGGCTGTTGGTTTTTCTCTGCCCTGTATATCAACTTGGGAGAAATGTAAGGAAAGTCCCTGTGCTAAGTAACTGCATTCCACACTTTCTCTAAATGTTTATCTCAGCATTAACTTGATGACTGAGCAGGGAATGAAGAGTGGGATTCTGAAGGATACATCCATCTCCTAATCCTTGGAGCCTCTAAAAATGGCCTTGTTTCTACAGATGTGGCTAAAGTCAGGACTGAGAATGATGTCACCGTGACTACAACCTGGACTTTGTATCTTGAGACAAATGTCCCTGACAACAGCACCCAGAGGAGGAGTTGAGAAGAGGAGCCAGTGTGCCCATGGAAGCAGAGAAAGACAGCTCTGAGTCAAGAAATGCTACAGCCAGCAGAAACTGGAAAGGCCCAGGCACAATGGGGCTGACATTTTGACTTTGGACTTCACAACTGTCAAAGAAAAAAACGTGTGCGTGTGTTTTGTAACTCTCAAGGTTAACTGTATAATTCGATAATTCTGCACATGTGTACAACACACACAGATTATTGTCACTCACACTTTTCTCCCCAGGTTTTAAATGTTTCATACAATCCATTTTGATCATATTCTTTCCCTCTAGAACCTCACACTCCCCTAACTTCATCTCTCTCTCAAAGTAAAAAGACACACACACACACACACACACACACACACACACACACACACACCCGCTGAAATAAAACAAGAAAAAAAAGAAGTTAAGAAATATCAAGCCATAGCAAACAGAAACCTCTCCAAACCCATGGAGTCTGTTTTGTGTTGGTCACCTGCTTCTGAGCCTGGGCCTGCCCTGGAACTTGACTGATACACCATGGGAGAAAAGTGATTTCCCCTGTGCCAGCAGCTATCAACTGCAAATAGCATCTTAGTTAGAGGTGGGACTTCATGTCCACTTCCCCTTTCCAATATGGAATTTTGTGTAACCTGAACCTGTGCATGTCTTTTTTTTTTCCTTCACAAAAACTTTGTACGGCAGTCAGAAGACAGTTCTCAGGAATTGGTTCTCTCCTTCTTGTGGAATCCAGAGATTGAACTAAGTTCATCATGCCTACACACAAATGTCTACACACTGAATGATCTTGCTGGCAAACTTGTGCTGATTTAGCCAACAAATCTCTAGTTATTTGCTATGGTAGCAACAGGAAACTAGCATATATATCCTAATGGCTGCTTTCTTACATCACTTCTGCTTCTTCTCTTCTTCCTTCCCATGTCTGCTCAGATCTGGTGTGTGTGCGTGTGCGCGTGCGCGTACGCGTGCGCGTGCGCTCTCGCACACATACAGAGAAAGTGGGATGGGGGGGTGGGTAGAGAAGGAACAAATCTGTAATACTTTAGACACTAACTAAAAGCAAACAGTGAACTAGAACACAATCAGCATGTTGAATGATTTATAGAGGGGCTTTTTCACCAAACACTTTCGGTCAAACTGGAAATTCTTCCCATGTTAGGAGATGTCCAATTTCCTCTTATTACTAAATCATTCCCATTATCTTGTCAGAATTGTTTGGGGGAGGAAGAGAATACTAGCCATGTTACCAGACAATACCAGATACTCTCATATTGCAGGATTAGCTGAGTCTGAGATGTAACGCAAGAAGTCATGTAGTCAGACTCAGTGCTTTTGCTTAGAATGTCCTAAAACACCGTCCCCATGCTCAGGTTTGCTTTACCCCTAATTCAAGAGGAAACCTGGTCACAGAAGGCCAGCAGGCAGGGAATTCTGGTTAGGCAAGAGACCATTCACTCAGCTCATATGTGAATTAACTGTTTATTTTCACTAATGTGAAAAGTAATATATGCTTATTGCTGCAAAGAGAAAAACTCTGCCAATGTGAAGGGTATAAAGACGAAAAGCAAATATCCACCCATAACCAGAGTAGACATGCAGTTCCAACATTCAAAACAGAACACTTCAGAAGGGGAGGGAGAGGAGAAGGGAAAAGAGGAAAAAGAAAAAGGAAGACAAGGACTTACTTTACCAGAACAAGGGCTGGTACATGGGCTGTGCCAAATAACCCAGGAGGCACATTCACCTACCTATAACCTAGACATCTGCAAATGCATTGTGGGAGTTTCTCTATGTAGAGAAAGTACCAACTGTGCACGAGACTGTGAGTACTGTAATACTCTCAACATATGGAAATGCCTACTGTGTTGCTTCCCTGGAATATACATGGAATGATCACATGGCTGGCTCACTTTGTTTGGGTTTCAGCTACTAAAACCACAGCACAATAAGCACTTATTGTATAACCCGTGGCTGGTTAATTTCTAGAACAGGTTTCTGGGAATTGCATTGCTGGGTCAAAGGTAAGTGGAGTCTACATCTGACACACTCTGCTGATTGTCTGTGGTCACCTCACAACAACATCCGAGAAGCAAGCTACTTGCTTCTAGAATTCAGTACCGTGCTTTCTTTCAAGAAATCATTTGATGCACATCAAACTTTGAATGATTTAATATTCCACAGGATTCTTTCTTCCCAAATCACTCCTTAATCTGCTACTCTCTTCTCATGGCAACTTGGAACAATTTCTAAATCCCTATTAGAAGTAAAGGTCTCGTCACCCACACAAGGACTGTTCTCTCTCTCAGGGTCACTGAGGTAACTTAGCCTCGCTTGAAAAGTCGAAATTATAGTTTAGGATCATTTAAAAACTCTGAGACCCAGACGAGCAGTGGCCATGTTTTTGAAGTTGCTAAGTCTCCAGGTGTTCAAAGTGGATGACAAAGCCCAGAGCTGCCGTTTGCCATGCATGCATTCCTTCAGGCCAAGTCAGAGCGGTCAAAGGGTTCTGCATCAGCCTCTTACCCCATGGAACAGGAAACACACGCCCAGGCGCCAGGCCTCCGAGCAGCTGCCAGAGAGCAAGCAATTGCTTCTGAGGTGCCACTACAGAACCCCGGCTAGTTTACTGTGAAAAGGGAAAGATAGGTGTGTTCACCTGTTTCTACATTTTCAAACAGCCACCTGCAAGTGCCCCTGTAAAGGTCCCCCTGCAGCAGCCATGATGGGTGTAAAACCCACCAGAACTAAACAACAGTGCAACAACATCAAGTTGGGCCAGGCTTTCTCCAGAAGGCAGAAATACAAAGAGGTGAAAACACCAACCCAGAGTCACACTAGAAGATGTTGTCTGTACAGAACATGTCTCAACCAGAAGCAGCTTGGCATGATGGTGAGAACTCCTGCAAGCTGAGGGCCCAAGGCCATTGTCACTTAAGTCTCCTTAATCCATAGGCAGGGAAGGCCAAAACCAGCAATACCTACCCATGAGTACTAAAACCCACCCTATCAAAGCTCAGTAGAAGGTGTTGTTTATTTCCTTAATTATTTGCATGAGGTTGTTTGAATGTGTGTTGGGGGGGTGGGGGAGGGAGAAGGGTTCAGACATGTGCATATAATGACCCAAAGTTGACATCAAGTGTCTTCCCTAATAGCTCTCCACTTTATTTCGAGTCAGGGTCTCTCAGTGAACCTGGAGGTCCAGCTATAGTCTGGCTAGCCAGCTTTCCAAGGGAACCCCATCTCTGTCTCTTGAGTGCTGGACTTATGGGTAGTTTCCACACCTGTGTAAGTTTTACATGATTGTGAGGATGTGAACTCCAGTGCTCACACTTGCACAAAAAGTGCTTTATCCACTGAGGTGTCTCTCAACACAGTAAAACGCTTTTAATAATGGTAAAAGAGCTGAAGGGACAGTGCAGTGGCTAAAGACACTAACCACTCTTCCAGAGAACCCGGGTTCGACTCCTAGCATCCACATGGTGGCTTACAACTGCCTATAACTCCAGTTCGAGGGGATCTGGCACCCTCTTCTGATCTTTTCTGGGCACCAAACATGCACATGGTACATGGACACACATGTAGGCAAAAAACCACACATATAGAAATAAAAATAAATAAATCTTTATTTTTATAAGAAGAGTATGATAGAGACATTGTGTAGTTCTAGTAACCTTAGCAACAGGTAACACGTGTAGCTGCTTCCTCTGGACAACGAACACAGCCACAGGAAGGCCCTGTGATGCACACACACACACACCTGGAACCCTCATTCAGAACTAGAGTGAGCAGTGCTCAGTAGCATTGAAAGCAGACATCTCTCAGAAGGCTCCCAGTTCACACCAGTGTTTATTAAGACCCACAGCAAAAGAAACTACTACTGCTTTATGTCCACACCAAAATTCATCTAAATTAACCTCTAAAATGTAGGTTTTCATTCTTTAAGAACCTCTAATCTACAAAAGCCTGATGTGTCTCATCTTTTTATTATGTGTGTGTATGTGTGTACAATGTATGTGTGGCTGTGTCCCGTGACATGTATGTGGAAGTTAGAGGATAACTTTGCAGATGGTTCTTTCCTTCCACCTTTATGTGGGCTCCATGGGGTCAAGTTCTGGGTGACAGGCTCGGGTAACAAGCACTTTTCACCTCCTAGAACCATTGCCAGCCTCAGACTGATGTTTTTATAATACACAGTAAAAATGAGTTAGAGCAAAACAAAAGGAGAGACATGCAGGGGCACAGGGAGGGCGCTGGGGGAGAGGAACGGCCAGGACTAGGTAAACGTGATGCATAGCCAGGAAAATGGCGAGCCTACTACTTAGTGAGTCAACCCAAGTAACTAGTAACAATTACAAACAAAAAGCCAAACTGAGAAGCACAGGCTCACATGGTGTTCGAGGGAGACAAACTGCTGGAAACATTTCCAGATTCATCTCAAGTTCTGCACTCACCTTTTCACAGACAAAGCAAATCCCGACTGGCAGACCACAGTCTGACCAACTGTATGTCCCACCTGCCAAGCCATCTAGGTCACATGTGCCATGCTCTGGGGTCTCAGGTCACTTAGTTTTCACAGCCAGTATCACCAACCACATCTTCCACGTGTACAAAGTAAGGCTCAGCAGTTAAGAGCACTTATTGCTCGTGTAGAGGACCTCAGTTTGATTTCAGGATGAGGTAATAGTCAATCACCCACAACTACCTCCAGGGATACAAAGCCTCTGATGTCAGTGCATGTATGTGTGTGTGTGTGTGTGCATGCACACACACAGACAGACACAGACACAGACACACACACACACACACACACACACACACACACACACACACACACAAACTTAAAAATGAAATACATCTTTTTAGAAAAACGTAGAAGTCAAGTGGGGCTCACCCAGAGAGGGTGGGTCTTTGCTTACGATCACACCACAAGACACTGCTTACCTGGACTGAGGTCCAAACGGGACCACTGGCCTGGAAGGCGAGTTGAACATGCTGTTGTTTCCCTAGGAAACCAACCAGCAAGAACCACACAGTTCCTTTTTTCTACTTAACTCATCACTTAGTCAGTTCACAGCCAACTAAGCCTTAGGTTTTCCTATAAACATCCATGTGCCTGGTTTTCTGGGCATTTTAATTAATGTAATTAATTAAGATCATGAAAGGTGATGGAACCCACACCAATCAATGAAACATTTGAAAAAACAGTGAGTAAAGATGAAAAGGCAAGACTACCACAGAAACTAGACTTGCACATACCTTTATTCCACCCTTCCAGTCATTACAGGGGGTGAGTGAGGCCAGCTGGACAGCAACTGATAAAGCTTACCTTGTCCAACAGCTGAGTGCACTTTTTCCATGTCAAACTTAATTTTGGATCTTCCCGGAGTGCTAAGGATCTTTTCCCACACTGTAGTTACTTCTTTAAGACACGGAGTGATTTCTTCATAATCAAGCTTCAGGCGTTTGTTGAGCAAATCATTCTCAGAGGCTGGAGGAGATGAGGGAGGGCAGGTAAGGAGGAGCTCCTGAGCTGCTGGGCACATGCAGCACGGGTCAAATGGAACCCACCTCTTTCCCTCCTCTTAGACATGCCAACATGTATGCCACCCTAACTGGGCCCATCCAGAGCCTAAAGCAGTCAGGCCTGGTCAGTACTTAGATGGAACAAAGATGAAAAGCCTAGGAAATTGTCTTGACGTCTCTTAACCACACTACCTCCCCCCCAACATGGCCTTCTGGCCTTACTACTAAGGTATGCCCACTTCTTCTCAATTCTGTCCATTTCCATGGCCACCCTATCAAGACAGAAATACCTTACTGATATTCCCAGTGCTGGGCATGGCAGAGTCTCAGTAACTTTTGTTCACTAAGCTGACGAGATAGTCTAAGGTCCTCTTTATCCAGAGCAAGCCTCATGTAGGTGTAGGTGTTGTCAACCATTAGTAATGTCTCTCTGTAGCAGAGATCCCCTTTCACAGGACGTCTCACAAATCTGAAGCTAGCTATGGCATCTCACCAAAAAAGCCTAAAGTCACATTGAGAATTACATTTAAATTACCAATATGAAAGACTTCTAGATCTCTTTTATTTTTTGTTTTGTTTTTTAAAGATTTATCTACTTCATGTATGTGAGTACACTGTCACTGTCTTCAGACACACCAGAAGAGGGCATCAGATACCCATTACAGATGGTTGTGAGCCACCATGTGGTTGCTGAGAATTGAACTCAGGGCCCTCTGGAAGAGCAGTCAGTGCTCTTTCTTAACTGCTGAGCCGTCTCTCCAGTCTGGGTGTCATAGCTTTAAAACTCCCTAATATGAGAAGTGTCACTAGAGCTAAGCTCACCACGTCTGGCAAATCAGGACCATCACTCGCCCCTTAGGCTGACCGGAGCCAGCACTGGGCTCTGAGCACCAGTGGCTTCATTAGCAGTGAACTCTGTGCTCTCCAACACTGCCCAGGAAACAACCAGAACTCCATCTCAAGTCCACGGAACCTCACATAGCGACCCCCCGCCCCCCAATACTGCCAGAAGACTTTGCCAGAGACTTAATCCAAGGAACTCGTTGCAGCATCCCCTGCCTAAGATTCCTAAGAACACCACTGACTACAGTCAGTGGCCTGTGAAATGCCTTATCAGCTAAGGCAGGACCCATAGCTATAAAAACCTAACCCTTCACAATACTACCAAAGAGCCTGCACATCCATACCTTTCCTGGACAGGGGCAAACAGGACAGAAAAAATCACATGTGATTTTGCAGGATTTTTTCCAATACAGCAATGGCCACATGAACTAACTTGGTCACTGTGACTGGTATTTAGCTCTGAGGTATACCACAGGGCAGGCCAAGTTCCTGGCACTCGGTCCCCAGGCTCCTAGTAAATGACCTCCCCCCCAGCCCCAACAACTCTCCTGCAAACTATCACCACCCCTTGTAAGCTAGCTGAAAAAGGAAACTTCCAAGGGCTCAGCAATAAATGACCCCTGTGCTTAAAGAGATTTAAGAAAAAATTGTAATACTTTATCATCTACAATAAACTTAAGAAAAATTCTGTAAATTGAAAGGGCTTCAACTCTAATTTAAGATATAAGGTGTTACTATGGATTTGTAGACTGCATAACACTGTAACACTAGTTAGGCATAAAATGTTATCGTAGATGAATTAGTCTGATAAGCAGTGACATGCCTGTGCCAAGTTATGCTGTCCTTCACTAGGCTGTTCACAGCTTTATTTTAATACACAGGGAAACTGTACAGCGAGGTACAGCAGGGGCTGTGTGCCTGGCAGAGATGTAATGTGTGATTACTGGCTGGGTCTTTTTTTTTTTAATCTTTATCAAATTGACACAGGTAGGGCCATCTGGGGAGTGATTTTCAATTGGAAAAATGCCTGTGATTGATGTGAGGGAGCCCAGCTGACTGTGGGCGGTGCTATCCTTGGGTAGGTGGTCCAAGGTTAAGAAAGGAAGCCGAGCAGGCAGGTGAAGCCAGTCAGCCAGAAAGCAGCATTTCTCCACAGTTACTGCTTCAGTTCTTGCCTTCAGCTCCTGCCCTCACTTCTCCAATGATGGATTGTAACCTATAAGTCAAATAAACCTTCTCCCCGAGCTGATATGTTTTAGTGTTTTATCACAGTAATAAAAGGAAACTAGGACAATGTATCTGTGTCACTGGGAAAGAAACCCACAATCCCAGCTGCCAAGTGTCTACACCACAGAGAGGCAGACTTAGACGATGGGGTTAACTTCTCTCCAGGATGAAATGCTTCCAGAATAGTAATTACTATTGTATCGAATGATTCCAAAAGCAGAAAACAGACTTAGCCAGAGAAAGCCCTTGTCACGTGTGTTCCTCTATTTTCTTTACTAAAGACCATGCAAGTCAGCCTGAATCCTGATCAATTTCAAGAACCACTCACACCTGCAACTTAAACCTCTTATAAGAAGTGTATGAAAAAAATCAGAGTAATAGTTTCTGTTTACACAGTGAACCCTCTGATTGGTTCCTGTCTGACCTAGCTTCTATATTTAATGGCCCCAACTCAATTCACTGCTATCAAGCTTATTAAATATTTTGAAACAATCAACTTGCTACTGTTGATTATTCCTCAGTAATATGTATGTATAGCAAAGCTAATAAATGGATTAACACTTCCCATATTAAATTTAGAAAGCTGATTACACTTTGACCACAAGATAAACATCCCAGGTTAAACAGAGGTAAGATAAATGAACCCAAGCAGTAAAGCTGGAAGACCAGCAGAACAAACACTGCCCGAAGCCTGGTGAAGTCGACAGTGGCACAAGCACAGCCCTGGCAAGGTAACCACGGCAACCCGGTGGACGCTCCCCTGCTCATGCGGTCTGTCAGCCATCCCCGGCACAGCAGCACACACTTTGTTTCTGAGGTATGCTGATCCTATGTCACCAGTTATACTCATGATTCCTAACATCCCCAAGAGCAACCAACTTCTCTCTCCTATAGGAATATCTCAGCTTTTATTTCACTTGGCTGCCAGCTGCAAGACTGGCTAAGAAGCACTAAGCATCGAGAGCCACACAATGAATATTACTGACTTCTCAATTTTCAACAAAGATCTCCAAACACACAGCTGTCATCTTCCTGATGACTCACTTGTAATGCTATGACCACAAGACATATGTACTATCAGCACCCCTCCCCCGACGTGTGCGCGCGAGTGCATTCGCCATGAAGCATGTGTGGAGGTCAGAGGACAACCCACGGGAGTTGGTTCTCTCTCCCCTCTGTGGGTTCTGAGTACTGAACACAGGCCTGGAACTATCTGTCTCACAGGCCCACAAAATATTTTTAATTTTTATTTGTTTAATCCTTAATTTTTTTTTTTTTTCACATTTTTCGAGACAAGGTCTCTCTGTGTAGCCCTGGCTGTCCTGGAACTCACTCGGTAGACCAGGCTGGCCTCGAACTCATAAATCTGCCTGCCTCTGCCTCCCAAGTGCTGGGACTAAAGGCGTGCGCCACCACTGCCCGGCTATAACTTCTTATATATATTTTGATATAGACAAGATATTTATTTTCTATTTTTCTTTTATTATAAATAGATTATTGTCATGCAATATATTCTGACTATGATTTCCCATCCCTCAACTCCTTTAAGATTTTCCCATTTGAATCTACCCTCTTTCTGACAAACAGGCATTTAAAGAATAATAAAAGAAGACAAAACAAATTGGAACAGGACAAAACAGAAGAAAAAGAGCCAAAAACAGACCGCAAGAAACACATGTAGACACAGAAACACACATAGGAATCCCATAAAACCAAGAACAAAATCGGAAACCATAATATATACACAAAGGACCTATAGGTTAAAAAAAAAAAAAAATTAAAATAAAGCAAATAAATAAGTTCCCTGACTAAACAGAGGCTTCCTTCTGCAGTAAATGGGGACAAATACAGCGAGCCACAGCCAGACAATGTACAGAAAGTGAGAGGCTTCAACACTCAGTTCTAAACAGGGGGTCACCAACAACTCCCTCCCCTCAGGGCTCAGGGAATCTTACGGAAGAGGAGGCAGGACTATAAAAGCCAGAGGAAATAGGGGACACCAAGGAAACATAGCAGGCCTTCTGAACATTATCAGGACTCATGTACACATGAACTGACAGACAATGTGGCAGCATGCACAGGGCCTGCATGAGTCTGTGCCAGATGGGTCCCAGGGCCAAGAGAAGTGGACGTAAGCTCCCATCCCTAACCCAGAAGTTACCACTAATTGATAACAATTGGCAAATGAAAAACTAGTTTTCTCCAGTGGAGTGTCATGGGATTTACAAACCACTCTTAAGGGCAGGCCCTATGCCCAGCAGTAGATAGATGGTCAACACAGAAAGAACTCAGTAGCATCTTTGGATGTTCTTTGTCTCAACACGCACGCACGCACGCACGCACGCACGCACGCACGCACGCACGCACGCAC
>JANHMN010000007.1:4025543-4080681 GCA_030674055.1 Rhabdomys pumilio | reverse complement strand
CACGCACGCACGCACGCACGCACGCACGCACGCACGCACGCACGCACTCACTCACTCACTCGAGCACATACACACATAGTAGAAGAAGGAAATAGGAAAAAGCTTAACATTGACCTGTTAAAAACTGCTCGCCACACCAATTAGACAACCTGTTCTGAGCTGCAGTACTCTGAGCAAGGGAGCACTGGCTTCTTCTCTAAGCACCTGCTCCAAATGCTGGTCTACACCACATCACAGGCCCTGATTACTTCAGGTCACTTCCTTTTGATCAAGAGGAACGTCTGTGTTTTTCACTTGACATCTCAGTGACTGTGCCCTTCTCAGCACAGGAGCTGTATTCCTTGTGTATGGTGCTGACGTAACTCACAGATGCCTGACCACGAGGAGGACATCTACCCCTACCACTGCGACACTAGCTAAGGAGAGCTGCAGAGTTCTAGCTAGCTTCATGGGACATAACACTTTCTGAAAGTTTACTCCTAAGATCTGGTGTCTTAGTAACTTTCAGTTCTATCCTAGCTTCAGGGTCCTATTCAAAGACAAAAGCCTCTGACCAAGCATACTGCTCCGTGAAACACACTAATTCCACAACTGTGTTACGGAATGGCACTGTGAGTGAACCTCCTGCTACAGCTTAGCCTCCCTTTGGGAGGGTGGACTCGGACTTCCCACTCAGAATCTTTAGGGCTTCAAATCAAGACAGTGGTTTAGAAAACTCTAAACTTCCCAAATTCCTGTCATGTTGATAATGGTGATACCCAGGAACTCACTGAGCAGCCACACAAAATGGAATTATACATCTTAAGGATTCATATAGGAACAGTCTATTCTCACTACCCAGGCAGAAATTATGGTTGGGGATAAAAAGAAAGAAAAAAAAACCCAATAAACCCACCACCACAACAAAACCAACCAACCAGCCAGCCAGCCAGCCAATGAAAACGACTTCTGAGAGTTAGAGCTTACATGGCAGCTTATATTTCAGAAGTTCTAGATCTGATGCTTTTCATGTTACACAGGAATATGTGACAGATGGTAAGACTCACTTTAAATGTCTGCAAAGTAAATGGTGTCACTATTACTTTGAAAAAGTAAACAGATGACAGGCATCCACATATGCAAGGGCACCTTGCCTGTTGTTTTTAAGACTGTATCCTGTGTGCAAGAATTAAGTAAGAGCATCAATTTTGTTCAGCTTCACCCTCCAAACCAACCTTGTAGCTTCTGGTTCTCCTTCTCCATCCTGAGCAGCAGGATCTGTTGCAAGATGGCCTTTTTCCACAGCTCTCGGAGCTCTCGTGAGGTCCTCTTCTTTTCCTCCTGCACTGGGCCAAATGGTCCGTCTTCACACACCGGTTCCAAAGGGGAGCGTGGAGGGAGCTCGCCAAGCTCGGAATAGTCTGGAAACAAACAAAAAGGACGGACACTGCAGGATGGTATTTCTTTCCTTTTAAAATCTTATTTGTGGGTGTGTGACAACTTTGTGGAGTCAGTTCTCTCCTTCTACCTGTACGTGGATCCTTGCGACTGAACTCCGGGTACTGGGCTTGCACAGTGAGCACCTTTACCCACGGAGTCATCCCACCGGCCCCAGAATGATCTGCTTTTTCCCAACAACAAACAATATGTATTTAAATGATTTACCAACTCAGAAATGTCTGCTCAATTAGCTAAGACATGCATCACTGAACGTAAAATTTATGTTTGGGGGCCAGCAAGATAGCTCAACAGGTGAAGGTACTTGTCACCAAGCTGGAGACCTGAGTTTAATCTCTTCGACCCACACGAAAGAAAAAAAAGAACTAACTCCCCAAAATTATCCTCTGGTTTTCACATGAGTGCTGTGTGGTATATACATGCTTGTCCCCAGCACCCACAAACACATACATAAATAAATAAATAAATAAATAAATAAATAAATAAATAAATAAATAAATAGATAAATAAATGTGATTTAAAAATTATGTTTTAATATTCACCACAATAAATTATTTATGAGTCACAAACAAAATAAATGATACATTAACTAGGAAGCAAAAGCTTCAGTAGTTAGGTAAATGTTTGAAAAGAGACTTTTAGGGTTTAAGATCTTTTGGGGGTTATTTAATAACAACTGATCATTTGTTGTTATTATGTTTCTATAATCACTTAAGTAATATAACCACCCTAAGACTCTCATAATTAGTTCTGTAACTCTAGTTTTATACTTAAAAACAACCTGGTATAACACCAAACAAACAAGGGATAGGTGTCTGAGAGAGTTTCCAGTGTCACACAGGCCCCATGGAACACAGAAGCTTGGTTACACAAGCACCCTCACTGCTCCAATAGATACTCTGAGAAAGTTAAATATATTTAAGAGACAGTATGAGCTGGGACTATTATCAGATCCCTCAATCAAGTGCAGGACACTAGTGGTACTGGGCTATATAGGTAGTCACTTATCCTGACACGCAAAGTTGCCTGCAAAGGAATTAATGCCCAGAAAAAACAATCCAATAAGCAAGCAGGTGTACAGATTCCACCGTCTGCCTGGCTCAGATAATCAATTTAAATAGACCTATAACTCCTAATGAAATAGAAACTGTAATTAAAAGTCTTACAACAACAACAACAACAACAACAACAACAACAAAAAGCCCAGGCCAGGTGGTTTTAATTCAGAATTCTACCAGACTTTCAAAGAGTTCATGTGAATACTCTTCAAATTACTCCACAAAAGCCCAAAAGGAACACTGCCCAATTTGTTTTATGAGGCCACAGGTACCCTGATATTCAAACTACATAAAGAACCAACAAAGAAAAAGAATTATAGACCAATTCCTCTTAGGAACATAGATGCAAATATTCTCAATAAAAATACTTATAAACTGAACCCAATAATACAACAAAAAGATCATCTACCATGATCAAGTAGGCTTCATCCCAAAGAGGACAGGATAGTTCACCATATGTGATAACTGATAAATGTAATCCTCCACAGAAACAAACTGAAAGGCAAAACCACATGGTCATCTCATTAGATGCAGACAAGGTCTTTGACAAAATCCAACACCCCTTCATGATAAAAATCCTGAAGAGATTAGGAATACAAGGGACATACTTTAATAAAGGCAATACAGCAAGCCCATAGCCAACATCAAGTTAAATGGAGAAACTCAAAAGTAGTTCCACTAAAATTTGGAAGAAGACAAGGTCATCTAGCCTCTCCAACTCTCTTTGCTCCAGCAATAAAGGAGATCATGGGGACAGAATTGTCAGGGATGGACAACCTCTCCTGTGAGGGCTGGGATGGCCTTTTAGCCTCTTTTACCAGTTGAGTTCTATGGTCATGTTCCCCTGCCCCAAGATGCCTGCTCTTGCTCCCTGCTCCTGCTTTTCGGGGTCCCAGGCACCTCCCCTCTGCTACCACAGCACTGGTGCAAGCCTCTCCACTACTCTGAACCCCAAACAGCAACAATATAAGAGGATCAGAGAAGGCAACCAGGGCAGTCTGGAACATCCTGAGAAAATTGAGCAGAAAACAAATCAGAGGGACAGAACATGGCAAGGCCCTGTAGAGCATGTTATATTAGTAGCAAGTGACTAGGCTGTGGCTAAAACCATTTTATTCTTAAATTATATAATCCATCCATCCATCCATCCATCCATCCATCCATCCATCCATCCCTCCCTCCCCTCCCCTCATTGAAATCTACAGAGATAGGTAGATATTTAACACATACATACCTCTATACACATATAACTTTATAAGCAACATATAAGCAGATTCAGTGTTAATCCACCTGTGACTTCAGTCCAAAACAATGGTGAAATAAAATCAAGTTCTGTTCCCAAGGAGACTGCTGAGTGGGCTCCATTCCAGACAATGTCAGGAGTGGTTGAAGACAAGTCAACAGGGGTGACAGGAGTCCAGAGGGCCATTAATGATGAATGAGCCAACCCTAACAGCTCTTCTGTGGGGTTGGGGCAGTCAAGTCCCGAGTCCTAAAGGCAACTGCCAAGGCCAGGGAAAGCTATCCCTTGTCAAGTGCAGCATGGGCAAAGCAGCCGATAGAATCAGAGGCCACAAAGTGTTCCACAGAGACCAGGGAAGGGAAAGAGGTGCGGGTATATTGTAAGAAATAGGTCAAGTAGGTAAATTGGGTCAACAAACAAAGGACCACCTGTTAAGCAAGACCTCCACCCTGATACATGTGCAGTGAAGAAGTAAAAAGGAGACATGCCACAAGTTCTGTTCTTGAAAGCCTGAAGGGAGGGACCAAGTGAGGTTAGCTTACTGGTACCCACCCTAGGCCCAACAAAGAGTTTTAAGAAGACATCAGCACAGTCAGCATTCACCATTTACACTGCTGATGTCCAGTTGCTGATCAAGCCTCCTCGTCCTGCAGCTTACCAGGGGCACAGAAGACAAAACCTGCCTGTGTCCAGCCGATAGCATGCGGGTCGCAGTGGCAATGAGCTGAGTCCCTGGGACTGCTTCTCAGAGTGTGGCCTAATAGTGTCAGCAAGAGGCAGCCCAGAGAGCTTGTGAGAAATGCAGGCTTGGTCCCAAACACCAAGGCCTGATAAATCATAAATTCTAGGGTAGATCCAGCAAATAAGGAAACACAACTGGGAATTCTAATTCACAAACATGTTTGAAGGATCTGGGAATTCAGCATGTTCACTGCAGTTTAATTTGCCTTAACTGGTGGTGTTATACTATGTGACACTAACATGAGACAACAGGCATGTCTTGGATTTATTTTATTTTTGCAGCACTGGGGATCTTAATGAGGGTTTTGTAAAGTATTCTACCACTGAACTAACTAACCTCTTAGCCCCAAGGGTACCTTTAAATAAATTTTAGATTAAACAATTGACTCTACCCATCCATCATGTGCACCGTGACTATTAAATAAAGTATAAAAATATATCTGTCTTTTCAAACACTGGCCAAATCACATTATCTTAGTCAAAGGCAATTGTCTGAACTCAAATTAATACCATTTTCTTAAGAAATGCATTCAGAAAGGGGCCCCTCCCTACTGACCCAAATATCCACCACCCTCACAAACTGAGCAATAATAAATTCCCTTCCAAAAAAACCTCCAGATCAGAACATAAATAGGGACAGAAACCAATGAGTCATTCAACACAACAGAAAAATATACTACAGAAAGTAAGGGCACTATTTCCCAACCCATGTTATTTAGCCAAGTGCAGTGAAGCAGCTTGTTTGGAGGAGGGCTTCTAACACACACACACACACACACACACACACACACACACACACACTCTCTCTCTCTCTCTCTCTCTCTCTCTCTCTCTCTCTCTCTCTCTCTCTCTCTCTGCTGTGCACCTCTTCCTAGCTTTGGCAAACCCGGATACTGCTAGCCATCACACTCTGCCAGGAAAGGTATGGCCAGGAGATCAGGGGCTCTCTGCTACTCAGTTTCTACTGAGGCATGGTGAACAGAACCAGTGAAGAACCTACTTCCTTATTCGTCCTCAAGCTTCTCCCAGCCACGGCATAGGTGCTACAGAGGCTAAAAGGAGACCCTGAAAGGGTCAAGAGATTAAATTATGGAGTGGGAGAGAAGAGGAAGAGCGAGGATACTTTTAAATATGCCAGGGCTGGGAGTAGTGAGGAGCTAGGGAGTGGGTGGGAGCAGGGGAGTAGTGGGGAGCAGAGCTGTTGGGCTTCTATAGCTGTTCCTAATGTCCTACTCAGTAGGGGCCAGGGCTTCACCACAGGCATCTGGGAGGGAGCAAACATTCAACCCATAGGAGTGGCAAGGGCCCTTGTCAACTGCCCCTTCATCCTACTCCCACAGACAGACAGCAGTCCTGCAAACATGATAAATCCATCGCATTATCCCAGGGCAGGGACCACGTCCTATACATTTTAGACATGTATTACATTTTTCATTAGGACATGGTAAAGACTATTACAAGGGCTAGAGGCACACCTCCATGGTGAAGCCCTTGATTAGCACTCACGAAGCGTTTTTTTATAAAAAGATTCCCTCCCCCCACCCCTCTCTAAACAAAACAGAAGAGCTGGAGTGCTGTGGGCTCAGAGGCATAAATAAAGGATGGCCTGAATTCAGGTGGGAAGGACAAGCAGATTGTAACATAACAGTTCAAAAAAGTCCAAATTTCCCTTTCTGGGCCAGGGAAACTGTAAAATATTTATCTGCATACTTACATACGTTTACATTTTGATGAGACACACACTTTTAATGGGCAAGTTTGCTACAGTCGTTACTTCCTTATACTCTCCCCTGGCCTTTGACTGAACTTCTGCTGCGTGTTAACATTTGCTAGCACTGCACTCTGAGTGGCTCTCTGCCCAATAACTACTTCTTTAAAGTGCCATGATGGGGTGCAGAGTCTGAAGCACCTGAGCATATGCACGTTGGGCCAAGGCTCTGAAGCAGGGGGATCATGACCCCTGGATCATAACGTGTAAGCTGGGGTGCACACCAGGGATTCATCTCTGGAAAGGAAGCTTTATGTCCAGAAGCTGTAGCCAGGACCTCTGCTGCTCTCCTCCCCATACCCCTGCCTTGCAGGCATGTCCCGCCCACCTATTATACAATACTTATCTGAGTGTGATTGAAGGTTAGACTCCATAAAAGGAAGCCTGAGAGTTGGGATACACTTTTGTGCTTGCTGGGGAGAGGGGACAGGGACGTCCATGCAATGAAACAAGAAGTTTAACATAGTGGGCCCAGTTCTTCCCCCAAGCCCTATAATGTTCAGCTTGTTAAATGTGAAATTGTGGCCTCTCTCCATAGAAAACTCAGCACTAAGGCTCCTGACAGGGCAAACATCCTGGACATATCAACTCAGGAGATAGCATCCTCCTTGGGTATCCTCAACTGTTGAGGCAGCTGGCAGACTGAGACAACCATGCAAATGACCACTGACTGTGTAAGGGGCCAGAAGACTTCTTTTAGACAATATGACTCTTCTGCAAAAATGACAGTCTCTGTGATGTTAAAAGTGAGCTGAACATAGGTGTGGCTGTAAAGGCTATAATCCAAAGCACTCAGGGGACTTTGGGTACAAGGCTGGTCTGACCTGCAAGAGTTTGTATCAGAAAACAAAGCTGAACAATGTGGCTGCCATTTGTTGGGGAGGTGCCTACTTTTGTTTTCTAAAATGCCTAAGAGAGGAGTCTGTCTGCATCCTACGTGATTACAGCTTCCACTGACTGGTCCACATCTCTACCATCAGGTAGATGCTGCCGTTATTCTATGCTATACCTGCACATACTATGGAGAAGGACATCACAAAATCACTGTTAGCTAAACAGGTCACAGGAGCCACAATGGAGTCATCACCTCACACCCACTAGACTGACTACTATCAAATTAACCAGAAAATAGCAAAGGTAGGGTGTGTGTGTAGAAATGGAACCCTAGGGCACCAGGAAGGCACTGATGCTGTGAAAAGAGTGTGTCACACTGAAAATACAAGGGCTGTATGATCAGGTGCCCCGCTTCTGGCATTTGCACCCAGATTCACAGCAGTGTTAGTCATAACAGCTAAGATATGGGTACCAAAAAAGTCCAATCAATATAAGCAAAGCCACATGTGACAGACAGATAAACACAGCAGGTATAATTTGACCTTGAAAGGGAAAACCTGCCATAAGCTAGCTAAAGGAAACTACTTAATTAAACCTGAAACAAGAAGACAAATGCTGAATGATTTCAAAGGAAGCATCTAAAGTAGCTGCATTCATAGAAATAGAAAGTAGAACAAAGGTTAGTGTGGGCTCGGGATAGAAGTAGGGTGTTAATGGCTCTAAGAGTTTCAGTTTTACTAGAGGAAAACTCATAACCAAAACTTACCATCTTAACCACTTTGAGGTGTAAGTATGTGTTTTACACAACAAAAATCATTTTGGAAAAAATGTAAGTCAATACCAGGACACTACTCTGACTCTTCAACTGATCAAGTATCTATCTCCTAGGTCACCCACTTTCTCTCAAATGTCCAAAAGCCAATAGAAGTATTATCACAGTGGGTATTAGTAACCAGCATGGAGTTTTACTTTTTAGTTTTTTTCTTTTAAACAACTCTTGCAGTGTGGTACAGTCTGCCCTTGAACTGTCTGATCCTCCTGCCTCAGCCTCCCAAGACTATGGGAGTGCCCTCCCACACCAGGCTTGGAGTTTTGCTTTGTTTTGCCACATGACATACCAAGAAAACAAAGGCCTACAGTCTGGAATAGGGCAGAGGAAAAGAGCCTAAAGATTCCCCCTGAAACACCGCAGCTGGGAAGGAGGGTGTGAGAGAAAAGAGGCTTGGTATGATGAAGACTTCTGCAAGCAGGCAGCCCTCCCAAAGGTCACATCACTTTGGTACTTGAAATCACAGCAGTCCAGAGCTCAGGATCTCCATGTGGATGTGTATTCAAAGTTCCCCATTGTTTTCTGAAGACTCACACTTCTGCCTTGTGTGGAAGATCTGAGCTCTGATGTGCTGTGCAATGCTGCCCCTCACAGCTCCAGACAGTGACTGGTAACACATCTTACAGAACAAGGAGCAGAGACAGGGGCCAGGCACAGGGCTGAGAGGTGAAAAGCAGGGCAGCACCACTAGCCCATGCTAGCCCATCTCCAAGCTTCTGACAGGCTGTTCTGTAAATGGTCCCCACTGAACACTGACCCCAATTCTTCTAAGTAAAGGGCAGAAGAAGGGCTACTGTGAACATCAGGGCTGTGGGTCTCGGTCTTCTCATACATAAAATGAGGCACTAAATTAAGATTTTTTTTTTCTTTTTTTAAACATGAAAAAAATTCCAGGCTATCATGAAGAACTTCTTACAATATATAGCCTCAGGGTACTGATGACAAGAAATTAAGTACAAAAAGAATCTTTCCACCTTCCTTGCCATCAGTGTCTGTAGTCTCATGGGGCTGGAGAAATGGCTTGGTAGTTAAGAACATGTGCTGCTCATACAGAGGACCCAGTTTTGGATCCCAGTACCCACATGAGTGAACCAGCTGGAGTCACCTGCTGATCTTACAGTTCAACAGCCACCGAGGAAGGCAAGTTTACACTCCTCCATTGTTTCCTGAGGGCTCGTGGGCACAGCTACACAGTGAGCACAGGAGGTGGTTACAAAGTCTACAACAGTTTCCTCCATTGAAGTGGAAATGAAACAGGAAGAGGCTTAGGGAAGACAAGCTTGGTGACACTCAGCCACACAAAGAGGTAAGAATCAGACAGAAGAATCTACTATCAAAAGGCATGGTGACCAATAGGTTCTGTTCCCACAAGCCTCAGCTTCTTCATCTGTAAGGAAGTTAAACAGATGACTTTCAATATCCTCACCTGCTTTTAGGATTCCTTGAAAGTGGTACACTTGATATCTATCACATGCTCAGCAATGCTACTTTTGGGGAGAAGTGTGGGCAATTTTGCCTGTAGATGACCACGGCGGCGAGTAGAGAACACACACACACTTGGGCTCTGCAGCTTATATCAGTAGTTCTGAGTGGCAGACAGTACAACGAGAAATCTCCTTAGATCTTTCTTGGGCAGTAAATCTAGAACGGCAGAGGGATTGCCGGATGAGACCATAGAACTGGGTGTGTGTGTGGGGGGTGTATTCTAAACCTGTGCTCCTGAATACTGTGTGAGCTCACTTATGGCCTCTGAGCACCTAAAAGGATGTTACCATGAGGAGCTAAATTTTTGTTGCTTTGAATATGTGGTTAGTTTATTCTTACATTTAAATGGCTGTACCAGGAAAACACGCCCATAGGGACAATCAGAAGCTGGTTAGGGACATCAGGAACAGAGAGGTCGACTATGTCCCATGAGGAAAGGGGGAAATGTTGGCACTGAGGTGGCCTGAAAGGATGCAGGGAAATCTGCCACTAATGGATTGCCTGCTGAGAGGAGAAAATAAGCAGAAAGTACATTATTGGCAAAAGAAATCATCCACGGGCCAGAGAAATCACTGGTGTAAAATCATGGCTACCTGAACGTACATCCCAAAGTTCCGGTCAGGAGCAATAGATAGACCTCCACACTGGCAGTGTTACAGTCATCAAGCTCTACCCCATTCCGACTCCCCAAATACCAGACAAGGCAGCAGAACCTCCTACCTTGAACTCAGATCTCCTTGCTAACCTCCTGGGATTAAAGGTGTGTACTACCTTGCCTGGGCCTAAGCTTTTCATAGGCACTATGCCTGAAGAAATCCAGGTCAGAATCTGTGCCTTCCAGACTCAAGATCTATCTAGTTCACAGGTGAGCTCTCCAATTCTGGATTGCAGTCCATTCCAGACATAGTCAGGTTGACAACGAGAAATAGCCATTACACTCCTCTTGGCCATACTTCTCAGAGGAGACAAATGAGTCTCTCTGTGGTTACATCACTGTGCATTGGCCCAGACACAATCTCTAAATGATCTCAATTTGGAGGCTGGGAATGAGACACCAGCAGGACAAAGCAAACTGAGCATCAGGATGTAAGGAGGGACCCAACAGAATAAAGGAAATCCACTGAGCTAGTTATGTGCTGAGAGAACACATGGACTAGGTGCATGCAGATTGCTTTTCATGAGGACAGACACCAGGCGTCGCTGAGACCACATAGTTAGGGAGAGGCACAGAGACTTCCTCAGTGTGTTGCATGCCCGCTTTAATGGTGGGCTCCAACTTTTCTTTCTTTCTTTGCAAGCATTGATAAAAATGAACAAGACTTGGAAAAGGGAGGAACCCTCTCCTCCCACCCCCATGCCTTCCCATCTAAATCCAAGGCCCCACGGAAGTCTCACAGAGCTGAGAAAGCCAAACGCTTCTATTCTACTCTACCACACCCCTAAACCCAAGCCTTGGCAAGAGAACAGGTTGGCACTAACAGGGAAAGGAAAAACTTTCTCTTGGTAACTGGGAAAGACAGAACTGCAACACACAATCCCAGAATGGGGACTGAGGTAAGACAGTAAAACTGGTTGAGCCCAGACATCCTGGATTCATCCTGGTAAAACAGAGCCTACACTCTGACAGCACACGAGCCTGTTGTCAGCATTCTGTGGAAAATTCAGTATTCTCTCAGTTATAAAATGTATCATTTGCCACTTCCAATCATATTCAGAATCATGCAAGACCATAATAATTACAGTGCCCTGCTTTGGTAAAAGATGTTTAAAATCTTTTAGGACTTAGGCTGCAAATATTTTCATTTGTATGAAAGTGTTAAAATTAATTTACTTGGAAAAGTCCATTTAGACAACAGCATAATGCATCTCTTGGCTTTGTCTCAGGATTTTTACAAAACCAAGAGCTCGCTACATGTGCCAAGAGCTGTAACCCTGGAGCCACCAGCCCACGCACAGGGGCATTCGCAGCATTACCATCTCTGAGAGACAAACATTCCTTCCTTTAAATGTAAAGGAGAGAAATCATCTTACTAGGCAGATTCTAATCCCCACCCTCAGAGTTCTGAGAGTCCTGGTAATGCCTAAAATGTGTGCTTAGAGAATTATCAGGTAAGTCCATAAAACTTCCAAGTCAAGACATGGTCTTTTACTGTGACATAGGCTCACTCTGATCAGGTATTAGCTGAAGTGAGCAAACCAGTCAAAACTCCTGGGTACGTATTCCTAAAACTGTGAACAGTTCATCTGTGCAACTAGAGATTGAATTTTATGTTAATCAGAATTGACTGGGTGGGACTTAGCTGCATTAACTAATCAGAACAGGGGGAGCCATGGGTACGTCATTCAAGCTACCCACCATCTTTTTAAGGATGAGTAATGACACCCAAGCATTTTAGTATGTGTAAAAGCAGAGACACTAAATGCTTAAAACACACTGGGGATAATTACAACGGCTACTACTATTATTCAATGAGTTTTATGCAAAGAAAATAGGGTGTGCAATGCACCCAATCTGCTATAGGATATAGCTATTTTTCATTCTAATGCTATCTTACTGTTCACTTACAACTTTTGGAAGCCAACTTTAGATCAGAAGATAATGGGCCCTTTCCTGTAAGTCACTGGGGCTTGAGGGTTCCTCCCCAAATAATTTAATCTCCAGAACTTTGGGGTGATGCCCAGTAGCCTGTTTCCACAACTCCCCCAAAGCATTCTGGGGTGTGCTAAGCTTAAGGATAGCTGAAAGAGATGTGGTACTTTGCAAATGCCACTAACCCATGACCCTCTGGCTGGTTCCCGGGGTGAAGGCAAGTTGTGGGAGCCCCAAGGAAGGATCTTTGGAGATCAGGCTTCCCATGTGCTCATGGGGACAGTAGCAGGACCCAAGAGAATCAGACTGAAGTGAAAGCAAAGCAAACAGTCCAGCCGCAGCAAGAACCTAAGTGCCAATACCCGTTCCTCTAGCTCTCTCTTGGCAGGACTAGCCCAGTGGGTCAGCTGTGCAGGCTCTTACCATGGGAAGGGGTTCTGCACCAACTTACAATTAAAGTAAAATTAAATTGTAAAATTACAATTTTTTATTCTTCAGGGCTGGGATCGCACCCAGAATCTCATGTATTCTAGGCAAACCTCTACCACTGTGTCACATCCAGAGTCCTAACTTTCTTAATGGTCATCCACAGGACCCTTTTCCATCAATGCTCAGAACAGCATTATTCCTAATAGCCAAGAAGTAGAAACAGCTCAGATGTCTACTGACTGGGAGATGTTAAGCAGAATGTAACATGTCTATAGGTCGGAGCATTAGTCTCCATCAGAGAATAAGGCACTGACATGACAGAAGACTTAGAAAATATCATGAGAAGTGGGATGAGCCAGCAGAGAGGACGGCAAATTCTGTGGATGTATTTATAGGAAGTGTCCAGGATAAGCAAATCCACTGAGACAGGGTAGATTAGTGATTGCCTGTCAGCAAGGGGCGGGGTCAATGGACTGTTCAGTGATGGTTAGAAAATTCTTTATCTAGCGATTTAAGGACTTTTAAACTTGGACTATAGTGATGGCTGCTCAGTACTATGACTGTATCTCTGAAGATAGCAATACCTGTGGGCTTTAAATGGATGATTTGTACAGTGTACAAACTATATCTCAATAGAGTTGCTTTTTAAGTAAAATTAAACTGTTTTTTCCCAAAGAAAGAATCCTCCCCTTCAGAGCCATCCCTGTACCTAAGGAGACTGCAGGGTATACAGCTTCGGAGGCCAGCAGGCTGGCGCAGTATCAAATGTCAGCAGACATTGACCCTAGGGCAGCTGTGGGTACAGGACAGTGCCTGCAGGTCATGGAGCCTCTGTGCACCCTGCTGGACACACCCAGCCTTCACTAAATCCAGATTTGATTCCCCTGAAAACACTGTAAACTTCTTGCCACAGTCTTAGACACTTCAACAGCTTACTAAAACCTTTAATGGTAGCAAACTAAGCTAGATAAGAAAAGCACATCTGTAATTCTAGTACTCACAGGATTGGGAGTTCAAGGCCAGCCTTAGCTACACAGAGTTCAAGGCCAGTGTGGACTATGTGAGACCCTGTCTTAGCCTCAAAACTAAAAATTAGAATGACAATTCAAAACTCTCCACTATGGACACTCCTGGGCACACACGCATGCTCTGAGCAATCACTTGACCCAAAGAAGGAAGTCCCTGCCCACTGGGTGCTGCAATCAAGTCATGGTCACCCAACTCTCAGGACACCCAGCTCCTATGCTGCAGTACAGAAGCCTCAGCTCTTTCCCCGAGTCTTGCTAGCAAGCACAAGTGGTCAGGGTGACGGTATTTTCAGATCACTTCACAAAGTGGAAGAACTTGCTGTTTGAATTCCAGAGGCACATCAGGAAAAGCTGACAGGGTTAGCTTAGCAGTGTTAAATGCAGGAGCAGTCAGCCAAGGCCAGTCACAGTGGCTTTTGGAATGATATGCTGCCAAGGACAACACACACACACACACACACACACACACACACACACACACACACACACACAAAAAAAAAAAACCCAAAAAAACAAACAAACAAAAAAACTTCACATGAACAATCAGATCCTTGGCTTGAAAAAAACTCCATTTCAAAATAGGTCTTTATTCACTACAGAAAAGCAAAGTTAAATAAAATTGAACAAAACCCAATCTTGCCAGGGGAGGTGGCACATGCCTGGAACCCCAGTATCTAGGAGGCTATGGCAGAGGCTTCCAAGTAAGCCCTACAGAGCCAAACCCCATCTCCAAGAGGAGTAATTAAAAAATTAATCACATCTGTCAACTGGACGCTATCTGCTGTTGCCCTTGCCATAAAATCCTGGAGAATGAGCGACTCTTCCCATAAAGTCCTGCAGAAATCACAACTCCCTATTCAAATACGTTACAAGTGGGCAGAAGTACAACTATCTTACACAGAACAGTACTGGAAGGAAGCAAGTTCTTTCTTGGGAAAAGGAGAGCAGAGCCACCAAGACCAGGGAGAAACACTGCCACCAAGTGGTGACAGGCTTTCCAGTCACCTGAGGTTGACTGTTCTTGATGTGGCAGCAATTCCAATCCTCTGAAAGGAAAAGAACCCACATAAGTCTGACAGTGACAGGGAGTGGGAGGACAGGTCCAGCTTGGGTATTTAAGAATCTCCCCGGGAAGACCAGGGAGAAAGTTCAGCTGGTAGAGTACCTGCCCCACAGGCATGTAGCCCGTAGAGGTTAACAAATGCCAGGAAGACAAGCTACCACCAACAAAACCCAGGCGGGTGGCACACATGTGGCACCTCAGCACTCACAAGTGGAGGGAGATCCAGAGGCCAAGGGCAGCATCAGCTACACAGTGAGTTCAAGGTCAGGCTGGGCTGACCTAGTCTCAACAACAAATTCCCTGGGTGGCTATGATGCCCAGTGAAAGACACACCCCTGATCAAGAGAAAATTCTTGTGCAGAGATGGATATGGTGTTTGCATTATTTCAGTTATGTTAGTCATTAAAATCTCCCCAAAGTACATAAATTCTTGAAAGCAAATCAGTCACTAAGTGCTTCCTACCGTTTGCACAGTAACACAGAAGTCACACGGATGATCCCTTACATGCTTTAGTTTGGCCTTAACTGTTTACATCTCGGTTCGTGCGTTACCTAACCTAAAGTTCTTCATGCTGTAAGTAGGGCCAGTTGACCCAGCTGTACTCAGAACCTCCCCCCCCAAAAAAAACCCAACTTACTGGACTATATACTCACACAATGGGTTTCAAGTCAATAAATCACTCTTATTTATGCCAAAAAAGAGTTTCCTTTCCCTTTTCAAGACATGTCAGAGTCTGAGGGCACTATTTTTGGTGAAATGCACAATGTTATGTGAAATACTTAAATGAAAAGAACAAGATGAAGACTGAACTGCTCCCTGGCACAAACGGAAGAGAAAGATTCTCTCAGTTCCAAGTGGAGAGAGAGCTGCCCAAAACTTACTTCATAAAGACAAAGCATTCTCTCTTGTATGGTACGCTGCGAAAAGAAACTAGGAGGCATGTACCACAGATGGTCTTTAAAAGCTGGTTTCCAGCATCCTATGCTCTCCTGACAATTGGGTGAGGAAAACATACTTGTGTAGATAGTGCATCCCTGGAGCAGAGCCCGGGGCAAAGCCCACCTGCAGAGGATAAGGGCAGACAGCAGCTTCCCAGGTCCGTGTCTACCCTCTTAGTCCATATGACAGTTCCCCATTGCACCCTGTTTCCTTACACACACACACACACACCCCTTCTCATCTAAGGTCACTGGCAGCTCAGCAGTGGAACACTGGCCCAGCAGGCAGGAGGCCCTGTCTTCATTCCTGCCACCACAAAGAAAATAAGAAAGTCACTGAGAAAGAACCAAGATTATTGGAGGCTCTTGGACCTTGGAGACCCAGAGTGTAGACTGCAGAGACCCAGAGCAGTCTCACAGAGAGACTAGCTATGCCTGAAGATCCAGATCATGCCCACTGTGGCTTACTCTAAGCCTTAGCTACTCAAAATGGACTATTCACATCAGTATCAGTGGGAAAGAAAGTCTTTCAGAAATGGAGGAAGAGCTTAGGATACAGCCAGTCCCACCTCAACAATCCACCTTTCAACAAGGACCCCAGTCTCATTAAAGCTAATGAAATCCATGCTCTGATCCATGAATGAACAAACCAATTAGAGACAAGTGTGTGTACAACTTTGCCCAGGGACAAGTGCACCACTGCCCATTTGTCTATGGTAGGAACAACAGTGAGACGCTTAAAACCAGAGACTTAATTGAAGGTGGAGCATCTCTGTCCTCTACTCAGAGAAGCCAGCGTCTGCGTGCCCTCAGCCATGCCCTCAGACGAACTCCTGAGCACAGCCAACCTACCACAGCCCTGATTTACTAGCACTCGTACAATACCACTCGGGATGGAGTGAATACTTTACCAAGTATGGTCCTTTCAAATGCTCAGTGCCACGAGTCCTCACCCAGAGAGCCAGTGGCTTTCCTGGGTTTCAGAGACAACAATGGTAAGCAGCCACCACCGTGCGGGAGCTTCTGTAAGCCCTGGATTTTATACTTAAGCCACCAAGCAGCTTTTAGCATCTCATTTCATGATGTGACTGACATGTGCAAGGACCTGGTTCTATCCATAGCACGGGTGGGAGACAGACACATTTGAAGTTGTTTCCCTAGCTTTACTAGACAGTGAATTTGTAAGTACGATGCAACCCCTCCTTAGATAGGTTTCTATCGATGATATTTGTCTAATCTAACCTCTTCATCACTACCTCACTGTTCACATTCTATTTCCCCTTTATTTTATGAATTTTGTCCTTAGAAACTAATAGCCTCCCCTGGGATTTGGCTCAGACATGCTATCAGAACCCCTAGTTCACAGACCACAACACTGCTCTTGCAGTAGGACACCATTGAACAGCAAACACCATGTTTTTAAAATGACTACAAGCTTGTGTTAGGAGCAAGGAATGGTGTGAGATGGCCCTGCCCTTCTTTTACTTAAGGAAGCAGTAAGGTTTCCCTCTCAGTGTGGCTCAAGATTGGGCTCCTGGAGTGTGGAGTGTAAACACAGAATGGACAATCATGGTGTATCTGAGCTGCACAAGGAACCACTGGGGTTGTTTTCTACCCATACTTCATGATTTTCTTTCTCAAATCATGAATGTCAAATACTTGCTGGAGCAATGGGATCCACCTTTAATCCCAGCTCTTGGGAAGCAGAGGCAGGTGGATCTCTCTGAGTTCAAAGCCAGCCTGGTCTATATAGAGTCACAGGCCAGCCAGGGTCACACAGTGAGACCCTGACTCAGCACCACACGCCCACACAGAAAATGTTTCTAGCTAGTACTCTGCTCCCTTGTCTGGTGTGGCAAAAGTCAGAAGCCTAGGCTACTATGAGAACTTTAGAGAGCTCCATCCAGCTTGAGGTTCTCTCTGGAGAGAAGTAGTCTGAATAAGGAAGGGCTCCAGGGCCTCCCTCGCCCCTGTCTGAGACGTTCATGTGCTGCTGCTGCTGCTGCTGCTGCTGCTGCTGCTGCTGCTGCTGCTGCTGCTGCTGCTGCTGCTGAGCAGGGTCCTAAGTGGCCTTTTTGTCCTTCCCTAATTTCATCTCAGAAACTGCCTGTGACACTCCAACCAAACGGCCCATGTTCGCTCCCTCCCAGTAGCAGGACGTGCATAACCTCTGGTGTTCACGAGAGGTGAGTCTTCGGTGGCCTTACCTTCATATCTGCTTGGGGAATCGCACGCCTTCTGTGGAGTGGCCACTCGGAGGAATATCTGCTGTCTCCATGAATGCCGTCGGGTCTTCATGGGGGTCCCATCTGTGTCACCCAGGTGGTTTGCTTTGGATTCAAAGTCCCTAAAATGGTAAGACAGCTGATTCATGAGTGGTGGGGAGGCATTAGAGTTATAGTTCAGCTGACTGTATCTTTCCATAAACAGATCGCTTGATAGCCACAGAAGCTAAATCAGAGTCACAGTGGGTCAGTACTCTTAAAGGACACTGTGAAAAGAACAAGTTCACATGCCCTGTATAGATATTTGACAAGTATGCTCCATAGACCATAGCTTCCAGCTGAGCCTTTCTGGGTGTTACTTCCGAAGACAAAAATGATCTAGCTGGGGCACTGTCACCAGAACCACAATCCATACTAGCCATCATGTGGAACTGCGTTCCTTAGCCCCAGCCTGTATCTCCATGATTACCACAAATCAATCAATCAATCAATCAATCAATCAATCAATCAATCAATCAATCTCTTTCTTTCTCTCTCTCACACACAGAGCAAACTACACACAGAGCACAAACTACACACAGCATACTATCCACACACATCCACACCACCCCCAACCCACCCTCATTCATGCACACTAAAACAGGAAAGCAGCTATAATTTAATTAGGGAACCATCAAAGAACTAATGATACAATCACTGATGCTGCCGCCTACTTTAAAACCTTTAGCTGTAAAACTATAAAACAAAGTATAATTGTTAATATATAAATATCTCACTCATTTTCTTTCCACTCACAAAAGAGTTTGAGCAGGCCCTTGCAATTTACACCCAGTATGCACCAGAGTGAGGCAGTCATCACACCTGGCAGATTGAACCGATGCCCCTGCAAGGACAGGCACAGGCTACTGCCCTTCAACCCTACAGAACCATGACTCTTAACTCTTCTGAGGGTAACAACTCCAGCAAACCAGTCCTATGCAAACTGAAGGTGGCTGCCTGCTTTACAAAGGGCACACACAGATGAGGAGACATGGCTTAAGAAGGCGACACGGTGGGCTTAGCTAGTGTTCCAAATGGCAGAAGAGCAGTGGAAATGTCCCATCTATCAAACAAATCAGCACTCAGCGCATCCAGACCTGACAGATTTAAACAGAACCCTACCTGTTCGTGTTCTTAAAGTCACAGGTGTTATTTTCATCTACAGGAGCCAGAAATTTTAGAAAATTTGGCACAGAGGAGGAAGAATGGAGTTTTTTCCGCAGGGCATTACGGTAGGAGACACTAAGAGTTTGGTTAAAAAAAGAGTTTAGGATAAAGAAATATAAACACACAAAGTAAACACTCTAAGCTTAAAAAGGAAAGCCCTTCACTGTGATGCTAAGAAGTAAACCAGGTAAGATATGTAAAATATTTTGTAACTGAAACTGACTCGCGTTTTCAGTCAATAAATTAGATTAAAAAAAAAAAAAGTCACTACCCTCCACATGCCACATTTATCTAAATTAATCAGAACCTTTCTGATGTGGTATAGATTATAGTGTATACAAACACAGCTGTTAGCCTGCACGCATGCATGTGTGTGCTCACATAAAGGTCAAGGGATGTGCAGTTAAGTGTTAAAGCAGTTTACCACTGAGACTCTTCACAATAGCTTAACGAAAACTAAGAGTAAAATTAGGTCATTTCAAAGGACAGCTAAAAATAGCAAATCCAAATAATATCAAAAAGCCCCCCACACAAGCGGTGTCGGGCTTCCTGCAGGGACAGCCCCCATGCGGCTGGGCTGACTCAGTGTGGATGCCTGGCAGACAGACAACACTGAACTTGCCATGCGAGTGTGCTCACCTCTTTGGCACAGCATTCCCACTTTGTTCTCCACTGGAATTATGTTTTAGGTACTTAAAAAAGTTTGGTGAGGAGGCGGAGGGGTTAAGACGAGGCGGAGGCGGATCTGAAGGCTGCCCTGGGCAGCACTGAGACTCACCCCCAGGAAGATGGTCCACACTAAACAGCAATCAGAGAAAGTGGGATTAGAGGGGACAGGGGCACACTCAAAGGGAGGACAGAAACAGAGAACACAAGGCTTTGCTGAGTGTCTACAGGAATCAGCAGTCGGGGACCTCTATCAGGGACAAACACCGTCAGGTCCTGGATCGGCTCTCTGCTTCCAGTAATACTTTCTGCTCTATTCCCTTGCCGGATAAAATTTTAGATGAATAAAATAACCTAGAACTGACATTAATACTTGCATGTAATTAAAATGGTATAAAGCAAAAAGGAGGAGGGGGGATGGGATAGGAGATTTCTAGAGAGAGGAAATGGGAAAAGGGAATGGCATCTGAAATGTAAATAAAATATCAAAAAAAAAAAAACCCAAACAAACAAAAAAACCCAAAACCAACCAAAAACAATCCCCCAAAGAAAACAAAACAAAAAACAAACAAACAAGAAAATAACCCCAAATTTAGAAGCCACATTTCCCTTTCCCTTCAGGACATCTTGCCCTGTATTTCAAAGTTCTGTTTCTTATAGACTGAGGAGGAAAGTTCACAAGAGAGAAAGCAAAATAAATATGAGAAAAGGTGGACATGTCCCCACCCTCCCGTGGCTGGTCCATCACAGCCCATGACAGAGCTACATCTTGGGGAGAGAGGGAAAGTGGTGACTCTCAGCACTCTGTCCTTCCACCTGAGGACTGGCACAGAACTCGGGCATTTCTGATAGAAATGTTTCTACCAGCACTAAAAGTACCAGAGAGAGGGGGTGGCACACAGCCATGATGTGGAGCAGCGTGCTCACGGGTGCTGGAAAGCAGGGAGCTTGTCAGACTACAGCTAAGCTGCACTTGTCTCAGAAACGTCAGACTTGTTAACAAACCCTGGAGGAAGTCCTCCCCTGCCATCAGTCACAATGCCTAACTACAAAGAACCGAGGATGATTCCCAACAAGTGGCCTAGGGAAACAAAGCTGATGGCTCTGTGTGTGGCTGACGATTGTTAGGACACGTCACACCTTCCCTCCACACATGTCAAACACCAACCAATTCACTGACTCAAATGGCTGTACCAGGTACAAGTCACACATGGACACACATGTCCCCAGCTTCTACTGTCACCAGCCAGTGGGAGGCTGCTACCATACATGGGTATGGCCCCATTTTTAAACATATTTTAAAGGATAATTTGGGGACTGGTCACAGTCTCTGGCACTTGGGGTTAGTCACTAACAGATCCAGAAAAATAAAGGGAAAGCTTTTGCCACCACACCGTTTATGCTTCTCTATAGCCGGAAAGGTTTAACTGCTTATTTGAGCCCAATTCTTAAGTGCAGTGTGCTGGCTGGTTTTATGTCAACTTGACACCAGCTAGAGTCATCAAAGAGCTGGGAGCCTCAGCTGAGAAAATGCCTTCATAAGATCTGGCTGTAGGCAAGCCTGTAGGGTGCTTTCTTAATCAGTGACTGAGGAGGGAGGGCCCAGCCCATGTGGGTGCTGTCATCCCTGAGCTGGCGGCCTTGGGTTCTATAAGAAAGCAGGCTGGGCAAGCTATGAGGAGCAAGCCAGTAAGCAGTACTCCTCTGCCTCTGCATCAGCTCCTGCCTCCAGGTTCCTACTGTGGAACCCCCAGTTTATCTTCAACAATAGATTATGATGTGGAAGTGTAAGTCAAAAAGCCCTTTCCACCCCAGCTTGCCTTTGGTCATGGTGTTTCATCACAGCCATAGAAACCCTACCTAAGACAAGGAGTGAGTGTTCGATCTAGAATTCCCACAGTGACAGATTTCAGAAAGCATCAACTCTGATTCTATCATACAGAGCCAGTTATCAGATATGCCCAGGTTTCACCTAGATCAAGACAGCCAGGTCCAGTGCCCAGGCTTCTGGGTGTCATCATGGACATCCACAGTACAGCTTTCCCACCCTGCTTGTATGGGCACGGTGTCCCCATCCCACCACAGTCCAGATCTAGGTATCCAAAGGAGGAAACTCCTCTATTCACACCCCCGTGCCACCTTTCCCAAGATCAGCAGACAAGTTCCAAAGACAACATCTCATGCATTAAGGACTTACTGACACACATAAGGAAGGACCATTTTTGCTCCTGTCTACCGGCTTGCTAACAATGCTTGTACCTACCTCTACACACTTCCAGCAGGAGCCAAGAACTTGACACTGCTTCAAGTTTTAGCTTGAAGCCAAGGGTCAAACCTGGCTCGGATTATTATTTTTTTGCCCAAAAGTGTATTTAGCATATACAATAAATCTGACACTTTAAGCAATTCTTACTTGCGTTCATGAGGTGTCTCTGTGCTCACGGAGTGATACCGCATGAGTTTCCTTTGAGAGACCCCTGGAGAGCTCTGGGCAGGTTCTGGAGGCACAGGGCCCTCTACTGGGAAATGACTCAGAGTGTTGGCTCTCCTTCTGAATGCCTGCTGAGGTGACAACAGAGCAGACTCTTCTGCAATGTGGCTCTCTGAGTCACTGGACAGGTCATCTGAGGAGCCAAGGAGCTTGAAGGAGCTTTCAGAGATGGGCAAGGCCTCCTTGTCACCCATGGACAGCTCCTAATAGCAGACAGACAGCAGATTAGATAAGTGACTGGGGAATGGGGGAACTGGCAATCTAAGCACACAGAAACATTAAATTCGTAGGACTGTGACTAGTATGTCATCTAGAGGCTACCAAAGATATAAGGGTATTAAGGCTGTTACATAACACCTGCTTCTCAGAGACAGGTTCTTGCTTCTTGCAGAGATGGGGAAAGTTCCAAATATAATAATGAGGTTCACAAGCTGTAGCACTGACTTCTCAAATACCATGAACAGATTGCTCGCTCTAGAGAACAGGCTTTTCACAGGCTTATACAAAGTTTGGTACCATATAGAGTTCACACCACTTAACCAACTTCTCTATCTTTGCAAAGTATGTTCATAAATGTTTACCCACAGTTCAAGGCTTTTTCTGACTCTGATGTAATATTGAGATTTACTTGGCAGTCTTGATGCTAAAACTATACCCTCTATTCTTCCTGGAGTAGGAACATGTCTGTCGCATGTGACTTGTCATAATTCAGGGGAAATCATTTCACTTCTTGCTGCATTTCACTGTCCTCCTCTCTAAGAGCACCGTGAAAATTCACTGCACCATTTCTTGAATTAAGCAAGATGAAACAACTTTAAAGTGGTCTGCAGTCTGTCTAATGCTACAGAGATAAGCTAAAGTTTCATTAAGTACTCCCTCCTTACTGGATGCTCAAACATTCATCAAGAATCCTAACAAGTCAATCTCGATGGTCATGCCCATAGTTCCTGCTCCTAGGAAGCAGAGGCCAGAGGATCAGGAGTTCTGGGCCAGCTTAGGATACACATCAAGGTCCGCCTGAGCTAGGTACAAGACCAGAAAAGGGGATGAGGGGACACATAAGAACAAAGGATGGGAGTCTTAAGAACTTCATAATTGACACCAAGCAATCTAAAATCCTTCTCCCTGGCTTTCTTCCTCAGCACAATTTCCACACTTTCAGCAAAATTTAATTCATAGCATCAGCACTCTTCCCTTCTCTAAGCTTCCTACTGCCAAACTACACCTCTTCCCCACACTCCTGTGAGGTCTAAGCCACCAATATCTGTTGTTGCAGCTCTCATCACACTCCCCGTCGTGTGGGGTTTACTTGTTCAACTGTCCTTTCTCACCTGTGGACCTAGCCACCTTTTTACAACAGGCAACCAGCAGCACATGATGTTTGTACACTTGAAAAGTGAGGTGCGGTCAGTGTGTGTCCTGTGGATAATGATGTGGCCTGCTGTGTCTTAACTTAGAAAACCACTTGTAGAAGACCGGCTTCCAGGTCTCACTGCACAATGCTGGTCTACAAAACCAGCAGGAGCAGCGACATCACCTTCCTGCTTGGCGGAGTCAGCATTTAGATCCCACCCAGAACAAGTGAAGCACAGATGTGGCTTAAAGTCTGAGTCATGCCCATCTAAAGGAATGTGTCTCAAACCACACACTGCACACACCAGCAGGTAGTAATATCAATTTAGTAGCTTGCCAGGAGCATTTTAAAAATAAACGAGCAGAGAATAACAGTGTATGCAGCCCATTATCCAGAGAGTAATTTCATTTTAACTCATTTTCATTTTGTGTGGGAGGGTTATGTGTATTTGCAAACTATGTACATGTTAAATGTCTTTCTTATTGTTGGCCAGGGTTTGACGCCTTTCAAAACTACAAGTCTAGGACAGAGCTCTGGTGAGGGGCTGGTGCTCACAAGCTTCCTCATTCTTGCATCAGAGCATGCTGACAATATGGAGGAAGGCTGCCTCCTGAACACCAACCTCAAATTTACTTCTTGGGAGTCATGGGGTTAAACAAACCAGGTCCAGTCATGTGTAAATGCCTCTGGAACAAGCTAGGAAAGCAAGGGGACACAGCAGGTGTGCCACCACCAAAGAGTGTCAGGCAACTCATACATGAGCTCTGTGGCAGACCACAGACCATGGGGGTAAGACTTGGCTGCTTATTTAAAGAAACAATCGTGTTTTCTCGCAGTCGTGGGGTCAGCTACGGGACAGTTTCAGGGATTTATGCTGCACAATTCCCTGAATTCACAACCCACTCCCACCATTGAAGGTCTCTCAATCTCTTATTATTGCAAAATCTACTTTGGATAAGAAGCCCATGGTTGTTACAGATTAGGTCTCATCTGTCTAAAAATATGATCTTGATTCTCTTGTTTATAGGAATAGTTATTTGCCTTTTTATTTAAAACTTTTCACATGGCTCACCCTCCACATGGCTCACCCTTCACTTGTGTAGAAAAGTCTGGAAACACTAAGTGTTGTATGACTAGGGGGACATGGGCTTTTTTGTCCTGATGGCTGTGGAGATTCAAGATGGGCAGGCCTGTTGGCTGGATCTTCAGGGTACCACTGAAAGAGAAATATGCTTACTTTGCTGGTGTTACTTAGAGTACTAGAAGTGGAGCTGTCCAGATCCACACTGGCAGAATGGTCCTGTAGGCCCCTGGCTTTATTACCCTACAAAAATAAAAGGCAGTTGAGACACAGCCCCAAAGTCATCATCACCTGGAAGCAGCCTGGCCTTGTTAATTAAGCCCAGAAAATAAACTCAGTGATGAGCACAGCTCAGCACACCCTGCATTAACCATCACATTTCCGTCATCATTTTAAGGATCATACCCACCTAGATGACCCACAGAGCCCCATGGATCAGTCATTTACTGGGGATGACAGACAGGAAGAGGGCCAATACATCTATCATGATCCCCAAAGCACACTCAATAGTGCCTTCCTGAGTCATGGGCAATCATAACTGGCTACCTGGATGTCACTCAATCACCCTGCATCCCTCTGGGAACTCTCAAAGGCAAGCCCTTTCAGTCTTGGTTTTATAATTGGTCTGTTTTGAATTACCTTAAAGGATGTTTTGAAAAATCTCAGTAATATCATTGAACAAAGTCATCTTTAACTGACTAAAATAAAGTTTATGTTTCAGAGGGAATACACCCAAACATCTGAAGAGCTATAACAAAAAGTGCAAGTTCCAGAGATGCGAGTCTTTAACAGAAAATCCAATTTTGATTTGTTAGAAGTGGCACAAGGCTGTTCACACTCATGGGCTAGGAGGATGCTTTCCTAGGGAACTCCAAGCTGATGCCATTCCCTTTGTCCTTAGGGACACCAGAACAGATGAGACCTATATCTCAGCATACATAATCCATGTTCTCTATAGAAACTGTACAAATACTAACACTCTTGGGAGCAGGAAGCCCACAGGATAGATGAACAGTCTAAGTTCCCAGCACGTGGGAGCCATAGCACTAGGATTGTGAGTGTGAGGTCGGGGTACACTACACAGTGTGACGCCACTTCAATAAATAAATGTTATAAACAATATCCAGATAACTACTGCTCTAAGTCTGAGGAAACATAAAATAGAGTTAAATTTTAGACTCTGCTAAAAAAATGATGCAACTTAAGTGAGAAGAAAGGATGCTACTTACCCGGGACAGAATGCTCTCTAAGGATTCTGTTAAGGACCTCTTGGCTCTGTTCTTCAGAGAATCTAACCTGAACCGGCTAGCACTGGGTGGCAGTTCACTCCCAATATTCTCTGCTGCCACCTGCAGTGTCTAGAAAAGAAAAGCAATGAAAAGTTCAGTTCAGTAACGTTTCTACCATTTGGTGCACGTGAAGGAACAGCCCGCGGGTGGGGCCATCCTCTTGAAAGCCTGGGGTCTCATGTGCTCTTTAGCAACAGGCCTCAAAGTTCAGTGCACAATCTACTCTCCCAGATGAAATGAGAACATGTGCTCAAATCTAATCAGCCAGCTTGCTCAGTCTTCTAAACCAGAAACCTGTCATGTCCTAACTGTGGCCTTGTGCAAATTTCTATTTCTCTGCGCCTGGATTTCTCCTCTAGTAAATTGGGACTACCATTATCTAATGAGATCGCTGTGCTAAGAGACTACAATATACGTGGGAATACAGAAAGCACCAAACATAGGATCTGTGACCAAACCTACTTTCCCAACTTTTAAAAATAAAGCAGTAACTTACCTATGAGGGCATTTTAGAGACTAAGTTAAAAATTAAATTTATCAATTGAACCCACTCTTTCTATATCTTTTTAGCATCACTCTCTTTTTTTCTCCTCTTCTGTTCTTTTTCCTATGAAACAAGCTTCTTTCTCTCAGCTATGCATACCATTAAGGCAGAGCACAGTGGACTCTGACAAACACTAAATATGTCATGTTACCTGTTAGCAAGGAGGTATGTGTCCAAAAGTTACACCTCAAGTCTGGGCACTACGTTGCTTACATGGACCCTCACCTGACTTCTCTTTCTGCTAGATGGTGGTTTTGTCAGGAAAAGACAAGCAAACAAATTCTCGATCTCTCTAAATACCAGCACACTCTTTGCAGAGGTCAAGCACACAGAAACGTTTTGAGACTAATACAAATACCTTCGCCATACTCAAGTCTGGCCAAGTTAGCACTGCCAGATGTTGAGAAATGAGAGGAGCAGGGTGCTCTGGAGCTCACCGGCAGGTGAACGACCCCTGCTGGTCCCAGCTGTGTGGCACAGCCAGTACATTCCCTGCTGCCCCCCACATGCGAATAAAGACCTAAGTAACAGATGCCACTGGTCATGGGAACGGAAATTAGTGTAGCCACTATGGAAGTCAGCATGAAGATTCTTCAAAACTCTAGAAAGAGAAAAACCACATGACCCAGGTAGTCACTCTTGGCTATGTACTCACAGGATTCTAAGCCAGCATACACAGAGACACCTTCACATCCACGTTCACTGCAGCACTAGTCAAATTAGCAAGGGACAGAATCGGCTTAGATGCCCATCAATAGATGAATGGATGAAGCAAATGTGGTGCACACAGACAACAGAGTTTTATTCAGCCAACATAATTTTATAAACCAACAAAATTATGCCATTTGAAGGAAATGGACGGAACTAAAGATAATCATGTTAGCTGAAATAAGCCAGACTTAGAAGAAGGACCAATGTCACTTTTTCTGTCATATGTGGAATCTTGATTTAAATAACACACACACACACACACACACACACACACTGTCATACCACACAACTCTTTCTCCTTCCAATATTGTTTTAAAGTACTTACCCATGCTCACAAATGCTTCTGGTTCACCCACTTCAGTCAGAGTACAGTCTAGAGTGAATTGTATAACAAACCTATTTCTGGTCCTGCTATTTATTAAGTATTTAGTCCATTTTCCAGCTCTTAGGAAGGGAGCTGCAGTGAACTCTCTTGTTCACAGCTCCTGAAGCTTTATGAACTCACATAAAAGGCTTTGCAAGGGAAATAGTGGGGACACCAGTGCTGGGTCACAGGGACTACGCATCTACAGCAACTGCAGGTATCCTTAAGTGTCTCTCTGAGATGACTCCAGTTCATAGCCTTCGCAGTGGCACACAAGAGAATGCCTTTCCAGGGCACTGGCAGCCTTCTTACACTTCTGTCCAATGATGGATACACAACGCTCTTTGAATATGGCCTAATTCCTACTGCTAGTACACATTTAAAACATTTTTCTCACTATTCAAAGACTCTATGTCTTCTGTGAAATAATGTAATCTCAATTCAAAGGGCGAAGGGAACAAAGACCAACTTCTCCCTCGTGCTGTGGCTCAGAAGTATCTCTCGCCATCTTTAAACACAACCAACACTCCCTCGTTTTCTCCAGATGTGCAACAATGAAGATGAAACCTATGGAGAAGAGGAGGCTTCAGCCTATCACAGAATCTCTAGAGTCTGTGTATACAGCTCGCAGCCCCATAAAAAGCTCCAGGGTCAGAAGGTGCTCACCTGCTTTGGCTCCCCAGTGTGGCTGTGCTCCTTTTGCTTCTCTTCATATAAACACCTCAGAAAAGAAATAATTAATTCATTCTCTCGCTGCTCGTTTCTTGGTCTCAATTTCTTTTGGAAAAAAAATCAGAAACATAAACATTACACTTCCTTTTAATTGTTGACAAAAAAAAAAAAAAAAACAAAAAAAACCAAACGGCTAAGGCATCCCCTTTCAAAGTGCTAACAGCTTCCACCCAGTAACTAGTGCTTTTCCTCAATGATCTCACTAGAGGGCACTAATCACCCAAAGAGTGGAGGCAATTTTTTAAAAGAACAGAGAGCAGGGCCACTGGGCCAGATTTAGGAGTCATCTTTGATGTTCTTTTACTAAACCAAGATAAAAATTTTAACATCAAAATGGGTAAGAGATAAAACAAAATCTATGCAAACACCCAGAGTCATAATGATCATGAATTTATAAGCTCTTAAGGTTAGGGACCTAGAAAGGAACCCGGCAATTGGATCCAGGGTCACACTGTCACATGGTGAACATGCCCGTCATATGGCACACTGTGGCAGTCCCGTGAGACAGACACGTCCATGAAAACCTGTGTACCAAGTTCTCAGTCGTCCTCTCACATCCTCCTCTCCTCTCTTCTCCTCCTCTGTCTCTCTCCCTACCTTTCTGCCTTCTTTCCCCTCCTTTAGTGTTCTTTCGTGAAATTTACCAGGACTTTAAATTTGCTAGCAGTGGCAAGGCATACTGCTTTACAGATGCGAACACGCAGGTTTTAGTTACCGACTCATTATGGAAATCCAGCATCCCCTCAACTGAAATGACAGCGACACAGAGAATCCTGTGCTCTGTCTCCCCTAGCTCCCAAATCTATGCATCTGAATTATCAGCCACAGAGTATTTTTAGAAGTCATCTAATTCAATACATTCCTTTCTGTGAATGGAAATAAGACCAACTGCCCAAATCATCCCAGAGAGACACAGAGTTCCTGGCCATCCGCCTTGCTGCTACTGCCAGACAGAGGCACTGCCCAGTGCTCCTCTAACTCCAGGCTGTACCCTGCCCTTTAACAGGTTAGGAGTGACAGGCGATCAACTCCACAAGCAGCAGAGTCTGCGTCAGTGCCATTATTGGCAAATTTCTTCCCAGCTAACTAAGGAACAGTGGTGTTATCCTTAGAGTCACAAGCATTACCGATAAAGGAAACCTTAATCCAGATTTCAGATAATCCAGACTTCCTTAGAAAAAGGTCATTTGAAGCAGCAAGTTTTAAGGTTGATAAGAAGTCTCAGCAGATAAAAGCACTTACTGCTGCCAACCATCTGACCTGAGGCTGATCACTGAAACTATGCAGTGCAACTGCGAGTGCTCATGCACACACATACAGGGGGAGGGAGGAGGGGGGAGGGAGGAGGGAGGGAGAGAGAGAGAGAAAGAGAGAGAGAGAGAGAGAGAGAGCGCGAGCACACTTCAAACCTGCAGAAAATGAAGTCACAAGCAGGCACAGTGGAGTACTGTAGGTGCCTCCCACTGGCCACAGGAGCCAAGAGAGCCCAGGGAACCCACTAATCATCCCCAGGCAATGACTGCAGTGCAGCAGAAATGCATTATCTGTGGTGTCACACTGTCAAAAAAGAAACCCTTCCTCAGAATCACTGTCAAGTATGGAGACGCTACCCTCCCACTGTGCTTAAGATGAGGGGCATGTCATCATCCTAAAGTCTCACATGTGGTTCACCATTCTCAGTGGTTAAACGACTGCTTCTCTCCATTTTTATTCACATTCATTAATCAGAGTGACAATCACAAAAATGACTATGAATCAGGTTGAGTAGCATCGATTTGTGGTCAGTAATCAACACGTTTGTTCACAATCAGAGGTGCTAGGAGCTGGGATGGCAGTTACCAGGGGTAGCGATACCCAGGACAGTGATAGGTGCATTCAGCAACTGAGAAGACTCCATGCTCAACCTGGGTGCTGACTGCAACAGCAAATACCCCACCATTTTCTATAAATAAACACCTTATACATCAATTTAAACAATCAAAACCAGACAAACTGCTTGTTAAAAGTACCGGAAGTTAATTGCTCAACCTTGTTTCTCCAAGGGTCCTCTAAAGTACCATAAAAGCAACAGAAAACCCTGACACCAACAGTAAGTATCCAAATACTGAAAAAGCTTAAGATGTTCCAAGGACGTCACTTAAGCCATGCTTCGCTTGGATACCATGCTCCATATTTAACTAAAGACGTTGAACCCCTGTTTTTACTATCACTGCTGCAGTGTTCACTGGAGAGCAGATATTTCTGCTGAAGATGGCTAACGCAATCTGAGGCACCTGAAGAGTAGGACAGCATGAGAAGAGAGGGGGACCCTGTGGTGTCACTACCACCGGGGACCCCTGCTCATGCTTGAAACATCCTGTCAAGCAGCTTGTAAATAAACTGGTAGTTGTGTGGTATCCGGAGGTCTTTCAGGAGAGGACAGGCACCCAGAGCCCGTTTGCTATTGAGTCCTCTGAGGGCTCAGGGTCCGCCACCATCATCTCCAGTACCATTCGCCTAGTTATTATTTAAGCTTGCTCCTAAAGAAACACCGAGTATGATATGCATTATTACTAATGAAATAACATGTATTACTGTTAATAGTAACTACATTGACTTTATAATAATTGGCCTTCGGGAGAGTTCTTCAGAAATAAATTACCCTCCAGGAAAGATTACATCACATTTTAATATGACCTTTTCGATCTATGTGAATTTTCACATACACTAGTAGGGACAGCCACCCATCACTGATTAGTGACTGAGACTACAAAATATTTTAGAAAAACCATGAAAGCCATTCAGGAAGACCATCAATATGCCACCAGAGAAGATCAAATTTGTGTCACTCAAAAAGAGCCCACGTTTGCATCGGAGGGAGGTGAAGGATGAGCACAGTTTGCTCAGCCAGAGAACAACATGACTGCTTCTGTTCTTCAGAGCCAACAAAAGACTAGAGCTGTGGAGAACACTAAACTGTATTCTGCAATAGTATCACAATGCTCCCGCTTTTCCAGTACACTTTTCTTATCTGCTTTTTTCCAATGTCTCTGGTCACAGAGGGGAGGGCTCATGTCCATTAGACTCCTTGCTACCGCAGGAGGAAAACAAACAGACCATTTGCAGGAGGTTTTGAGGAATTGCCTTCCTGGGGCATCACCCCTCTGCTCAGGGAAAGCTCCATGGTGCTGTCTACATCAAATGAAAACCATTAGGGAAGGGAAGTGTGTCTTCCACGCCTGCCAGGAAGGTGCTCCAGGTGACTTGGTAGCACCGTGTCCTACGTGGGCTCACACTGACAGCCTTGGCCTCAGTAGCAATGCATTAAGAGTAAGAGGCAAAGTACAGGCAAATAAAAATTGTGAAAACAACCCTCAAGACCATCTGTAAAATTAAAACAACATCTTCCTATTCTTTCTACAAATGTACGCCAAGCCTACAGAACAAAGGAACCACAGGACTTTAGTGAAGAGCGGAAAGAAAAGCTGAACCTTTTCATCCCCTCCTCCCTGGGGGTGGGGGTGGGGGTGGGGGTGGGGGTGGGGGGCAGCGGGAGACCTGCTTATCTGGTTTAGTCAGCCCCTAACAGTAGAACACAGGCATACCTTTGTCCCAGTGCACTCTCCTACTTTGAAAAGAGCCAAAACCCTACAAAAATGGTTCCAAGTTCTTGTAGACATGAAAACTCTGTTGAGCTCATTAGAGATGCCTGACAAGCCGGGTGTTGGTGGCGCACGCCTTTAATCCCAGCACCTGGGAGGCAGAGGCAGGCGGATTTCTGAGTTTGAGGCTAGCCTGGTCTACAGAGTGAGTTCCAGGACAGCCAGGACTACACAGAGAAACCCTGTCTCGGAAAAAAACGGAAAAAAAAAAAAGTGATTCCTGACAAGCAGGCTTCGGGCAGGCTGACACATGTGGCCTGGTTTACTCGGATGCAGCAGCTCCAATAACAGTGAGAGCAGACTTGCAGATTTAATGCACACAGCTCGTGTGTGTGCTTTTCATGTGTGGTGGTATTAGTCTGTTTTGATTTTTGAGTTTCAATTTATAAGGCTCTAACATATGACACATATATCTTCAAAGCAGACCACAATAAACATAGAAGGAACAACTGTGCTCACACCCAGGTACAAATGTCTTGTGACTTCATGGGAAGAGGCTGGTAGAGGGTCCCAGGAGCAAAGGAGATCATGTAGACCTACTCCCAGGCATTCTGCCTCCTGGTCTGTGGGTCTACCCACTTTGTAATAGGACACTGGCTCACGCCCCTGCAGGGTGGTGACAGCACTGAGTCCTCAGCGCTCAGTCCACAGGACACTCCACAAGCATGCTGCCGGGTGTGCTTTCCTGCTACAGGCTACAGTCCACCGTACCTGAACTTCCTCAAATATCGTTGCCTGCTCCTGATTGGTCAGCGTGGTCAGGTGCTTCTGGAGTTCTAATTTGGTTTTAGATGAATTCATTCCTGTTGAGAAGAGAGAAAAAGACAAAGGGTGTATGGGAGAAGTCCTGAGTTGGATTTATCACCTTCCAAACTCGTTTCCTTCATGTTCTCGCCCACCCACTTCCGGAGGCTTCTGTTTGACAATGGCATCACCGTGAACTGAACGCTGCTGTGTGAGGAGCTGCACTCCAAGACTGACCCTGCCCTCCTTTCACTGAATTCTCAAAACAGCTCCATGAGAGTGTGGTATTATCCAAATCTCATACACAGGAAAACCACAAACACAGAAGTTTCATAAAGCCTCTTCAAATACGACCCTTATATACTCCGCCTCAGGTGCACCCAGCTCCAGATTACTGTTCAGTGTTACAATATGAAGACAACCCAAACACTTTCTTTAAAAATGACATATTTCTAACTACAAAAGAACGTGAAAACACTTTCTTAATAACAAGCAGCTGGTGTTGATTTGACCCCTGAACCCTACTTCTCCCTTAAATTCCACTTACATCCCTGACACATGTACTGGTGTGGCTGACAGTGTTCCTGTCACCATGTGTTTAACTGTCTTAAGATCAGTCCATTAACATTACAAAGGATACTGAGGAAACACTGTAAAAATGACTACACAGAAGCCCAGCATCCATTACAATCTCCGTAAGGCATTCCATTCCTGCAAGAATACAGTACAGGGCCTAGTTAGTGGTTTTTTGGTGTCAGGTATGGATGTCAGAGAACATGTGAAGTTTAAGGATTTGCTAGCCCAACCTCCATGGAATAAAGACCCGTTGATGCTTTCTTCTAGCCCAAGTCTTGACATGGTGAGGAAGGAGCCCTGCTCAGGGGCTGGACAAAGCTTATAGTGAAATATCCATGAGAGTAATTTATGGCCACCAAAAATGTAAGGTCAAACAAGAGTCCTTTATTCAAGAACAGTCTCCTGCCACCAAAAAACAAAGAAACAAACAAACAAAAACAAACAAAAAATCTCTTGGCCCTGAACTGAGGCAAGGAAGGTTTTATTATAAAACCTACAATTACATCATACCAAAACCAGATACGTATGGCTGGAGTGGGGAGCACGGATATTCAAAAGATTGAATTCAATTGATTTAAACAATTTGTTTCACTCCGTTAAACAATGAACCTCCTGAGCTGCAGGTAAGGCTGCAGGGGAATGTTCTGCTCAGTAGCATGTGCTTAAAGGGCCTGGGGGGCAGGTAAGTAAGGACTCTGACTCTTTGGGTAGTTACGTAGCATGAACAGTAGTCAAAGCATCTCCAGGACTGAGGGCTGGAGAGAACCCTGAAGAGCATGGAGCCTGTGTGACTCAGGAGACATACTTCTACCTTACAGCTGAGTCTGCTCAGTCCATAGCTCATGACCTGGGAACTCATGAGAGGCCAGAAGTCTGTCTGTGGCTAGTCTGTCCCAAAGCCAGTGTTCCTCTCTCTTCTTTTAGTTGGAGGTCAGCCCAGCCCTCCTTACTGGCTGCACAGGCACAAGGTACTGACCCTATGCAAAGTCCAGCAGGCACCTCAGCTTCCAGAATGTTATTTTTCCTTATTTTGTCTTCAACCAAGATGAACTCTACAAGGCCGCTATACAACTAATGCCATTTCATTCAATACTTACTATGTTCAAATCTCAAAATAATCATGGAGGTAGGGATTTTGTTTTTAGTAATCTTAATGTATAGATAAAAAATTAAGATGCTGAAATCACATATTTTGTCCCACCAACTAAGGAAGCGAGTTGTCTGCTTCCAGAACCAGACCACTATGGCCCCTTTGCCTTTCAGACTGTGGCCCCCTTTGCCTTTCAGACTGGCAGAATCACGTGGTCCAACACACAGGTGGCTCCAGGACAGAAGCGAATGCAGAGGTGGGTTGAGGTAGAGAAAAGGTTGTCAAGGTATAGTCCTTCAACCCTCCCTGCCATGTACAGGGTCATACAAAGCTAGAGGGGCAGGCTTTCTGTAGCAATACTTCAATACCGAAGGACAATGGTGCCTGAGTTAATAAAGTACCCAGTGAGGACCAACTAAAAATCCTTCCAAATTAAAAAAAAAAAAAAAAAAAATGTCCCTGATGTAGTCTAAGCAACAAACTCTGTATTGTTAGCAAGTGAGTGTATTGTTTCAAGTTTCTACGAAAGTTAGACTAGAATAGTTAGGCTACACACTGAAAATCTCAGGTAGCCTCTGCCTCTTCTTTATAGAATGGATGGTCAGGACCTCTGACTGGGCCTGGCCAAACTCAGGATACCTCAACATGGTAGGCCCTTCTACCGCAACTCAGTATTTTGTTTTTCAGAGACAGCATGATTAATTTTAGCAATCTCCAAAATGTTCCTCTAAACTCTGAAATAAGCAAAATACTCTAAGTATCATAGCAGTGGTATGGGTATAAAATTCAAGTACATAATCCAGAGTAGCTTTGAGTCTTAGCTGTGCAAGCATGTTAGCCCTGAGTATGTGGTGCACCCACATATACATCATTTGTGTATGTACAATAAATACACATATATTTCTCCTATTTTATACATTCTGGGACATAACTACATCAACTGATTAAGAAAACACTCTATAAGTCTTTCTTCTTATGGTCATGTTACTGGTCCTTCCTACAGTTTGTGGAGTGCTTGATCAGAACATAACTCCGGGATTGAACTTCTGAGCCTTGCTGGATTTCGGAGCCTTTTCGATTTCAGGATTAGGGATGCTCAATTGGCAATGACAAAATGCTTGGTGGGAGTTGTTGGCCTCGAACCAGGGACCTCATACATGCCAGGTCAGTATTCTACCACTGAGATACGTCCACACCCAAGACCACCCTTACAGTAATATTCAATGGCTTCTGATAAATCATTTTGTTCTATTTATTGGACTTTCAGCCATAAAAAAATCAACCGACCCCAAATCTGCTCTTCTTCCAAGGTGGCCTCTCATAACTCACCATCTATTCCTTTAAAAATACTTCCCACACAGTGAGTAAAACACATAATCCCCAGACGCCGCGTAGCTCTGTTTAATATTTAATGGATACTCTCTATAGCTGTACAGTTTTCTGCCATGGTTGGATTTTATCATGCAAAAGAGAATTAAATGATTTCTCTCCAAATGACACCAGCAAACTCTTGATCCCGAATAAACCTTCTAGCTGTGAGGCCCAACACGGATTGACCAGGTGGAACTCAGCGGCAGCCAGCTCTGCAGATGGAGATCTCCTCTGGCTGTAAGGCTGAAGTCACTGCTGGCTTAATAGGTCTTCGGGCATTTCCATCAATTGTCTTATCTTGACAGCTCGACTGGAAAGAGCTAGTGAGCCTCTCAGCTGGGATCTCTTGTTAAAGCAAAACTCTCATTCCAGATATAGTTTATATGCTGTCAGCAAATAGTAACGACATGGAAATTTTTTTTTTTTTAAAAAATAAATCATGCTTGTTTCAAGAGCACTGTAATGACCAAAGTGAACCTTTTCAGACTTTATGATGCTGATGTTAACTTATCTCACCAAACAAACAAATCAGGTAACATTCCATACCTACTGGGACAGCTACTATTATAAAACTCATTTTTGTAAGGATGCACGGAAGTCAGGATCTGTGAGTACTGGGACTATAATTATTATTACAGAACAGTACAGGAAAGCTTGAAAGTTAAACAGACTCACTGTGAAACCAATTTTACATCAACTTGACAGAAGCAAGAGTTGTCTGAAAGCAGGGAACTTTGATTGAGAAACTGTCTCCATAAGATTGGGCCATATGCAAGCCTGTAGGGTATTTTCTTAAGTAGTGATTGATTAGCCCATTGGTGGTGGTGCTATCTATCCCTGGGTTTAGATTGCAAGCCTGTAAACAGCACCTCTCCATGGCTTCCATATCACCTTCTGCCTCCAGGCTCCTGCCCTGTTTGATTTCATGTCCTGGCTTCCTTCAGTGATTAACTATGATGTAGAAGTATAAGCCAAATGAACCCTTTTCTCCCCAAACTGCTTTGGTCCTGGTGTTTGTTTCACCACAGCAACAGAAACCTAACTAGGATACTTACCATATGAAGTAGCAAACTCACTTACCCAAAAGAACAGAAAGCAGAAGCCTCAACGGACGTGGGTATACCAAAATTCTTAGCACCACTGCTCACACAGTAAAAGGCATAAAGAACCGGAATGTCCAGTGGTGAATAAATGAATCAGTTGATGGAATATTATCCAGCCAAACAAAGAAATAGGATTCTGATATGTACAAAATGAGCAAGCCCAGAAGATATAATGCGCTAAGTGAAAGAAACCAAAACTAAGAAAACAAATCCTATTGATTCCACTACATAAGGTACCTAGATTAACTCAATCTGTAGAATCAGAAAGGGAGGGTGTTCAGTGGTAAGAGACTTGTGCAAGCAAGTGAATCTGCATTCAAAGCTGGGCATGCTGCTTGAGCCTATAACTCCTGCACCAGGAACAGAGACAAACAGACCCTCAGCACTTACCAGCTGGATTAATCCAGCCAAAACCAGCTCTGGTTCAGTGAGAAATCCTGTCTAAAGTCAACAAGGCAGAGAAAGACAGAAGAAAACACCATGCTCCTGCTCTGGCTTCTGCACACATATGTATACATTCACACACCACGAATTACTCCCCTCTACACACACACACATACACAGGAAAACACAAAGCAGAATGGTGGCTGCCTGGGGCTGTGGGAAAGTTACAAGGGGGAGAGACTGGTGAGTGAGCTATGACTCAGGAAGATGGAGAGTGAGTGTGGGGTGGGGAAGTTCCTCACATTGTGGGTGCACACAACCCCACTAAACCAGAGTCTTTAAAAAATAAATAGGTGAACACGATACATTGTATATCTGGGTATAATTTATTTCCCACAATTACTTAGGAAAAAAAGAAGCTAGGTCTAAATGTTATATAGTTTTTCATTATAGAATTATAGTTTGTGACAAGTATTCTAGATACATATGAAATGATCATGCCTTTGTTTCTACAATTGGATAATTTAAACCATATGGCAATCTCAAAAATCAAACACCTTCGAAAAAGTTTATATATATATAATAGATATAGATATATATATAAAGTTTATCCTATAGATAGAACTAGTAGCAAAATGAAGGAAAAAAAAAACCTTTTTCCAGATTCCTCCAAAGAAGCACTGACCACTCAGCCCCACCCTATCTTCTGCCCACCCTGATGAACAGGACTGACTTCACTCTTGCCAGAATGGTTCTCACTCAAGAGGGCTCCTTCCTCTTTTGTGAGAGTGTAGGTAGGCTGCAGGTAGATCCTGCCTGGTAGTCAGACAGTGGATCCTGGGCTTGCTATACCCTAGTTTAGCCCTAGATGGCTCTAACCTCTCATCTTATTTATAAAATTATAAATAATTTGCTTTTTCTTCCAAACATGATGAAGATAAAATTGATAGTAACTTTTAAAAACACCCTAGCACTGTATCTCACAATTACTTAGGAAAAAAAGAAACTAGGTCTAAATGTCAACCTAGTTTTTCTTTACAGAATTGTAGTTTGTAACAAGATTCTAAATACACAAGATGATCATGTCTTTGTTTCTACAATTGGATAATTTAAATCATGTGACAATCTCAAAAACCATACCCCTAGATAGAAAAGTCTTACTATCAAATAGTAACTCATATTCTCAAATAAATCCTGCAAATGGTGACATTTCATCGCAAGCGTCTAGATACTGAAGTTAAGATGGTCACCATGAGTTTTGGGTTTTGCTTTTTATTCCCTCCCATTCACTCGTCAACTGGAACCTGTTTTCTCCTCTCCTCCATTAAAACTGCCCTGGCAGAGACTGCAGGTGGTCCTCTACCGGAAAACACGGTAAACTGCTTTCGGTCTCATTTCACCAATCTGAAAGACCCACCAGTCTCACACAGCTCAGTAAATGTTTGACACCATTTATCCCCTAACCTCTCTATTACCCTCAGGGTGCCTTGGAGGAGAGACGACGAGAGGATGTGGGTCCTTAGCTTTGTATTCATCGTGCCCAGGAAAAATCTTGTCACACAGAACATATCCCCTGCACCTATGATCCCTCTGACGTGGCCCTACAGAATAACAGAATAGTGCCACAAGCACTCCCACCCAAGGCGTTGGGGCTCCAAGCTCAAAGCACCTCCTACTCACCCTCTATCCTCTCGCAGAGCTTGTGCAGGCCCTGCAAGGGGCAGCCCTCACACAGCTGGGCTGGTGCCTTAGCCGTCTGCTGCACCGCGGCTACTGTGAAAGCCTGCTTCAGAGTCAGCATGATCTCGTCAACCTGTGCAGAGGAGCCAAGTGTCAACAGCAAGGCAGCTGGGCAGACTGACTGACGGGGACAGCAAGTTCAGAGGACAGACTTTGTATTGTCATTTTTTTTTTTCTGGGCTATTTTCACAGACTAACAGGAAATAGTGGAAAAAATTGCTAGGGTTCTTCTCTGTTGTCTGAGAATGACTACTTTAGAGTCAGCATTCTTACAGCCAGTGAGGTACAAGGTAAGATTATTACTAAGTACAAGCAAGTGCTCTGGTCCAAAGTCCACAGGGATTCTTTTTCTCCCTCTCCCCCTTCTCCCCTCTCTCAGAGCCACACCAAGGCTCAGAGAGTCATAAACTTGCTGTCCAGCTCTAAAGCTTCCAGTCTTCCTACCCCCCAGCCTACGTACTGGGACTTGTAAGAACAGGGCTCCCACACTTGGGTAAAATGAATGCATTAGAACTCAGTCTAAATGCTGCATTAGAGCAGAGGGTGAAAGCAAGCATATCTTTCAAAAATATTGAAATTTAAAATGAAAATGCAAATGAGTCTTGGATGCGTAGCAGAAAGGTATCAGTCACAAGTGAATAATTAAAGCGAATACTGCTCTGTCAGCAAGGCTCTACAGCTCTGCTCAGCCCAGAAGACTCAGCAGGGTTGAAATTGCTCACAAGGTCTGCAGTGGGCAGCAGCGCCGTCCGCTTACCAGAGCTTCATTTGTGCACTGGAACACGTAACAGACAAAATGAAAGCCGCCGCCGCCACCACCGCCTGAGCACTCTCGGCAGATAAATCCAAAGTGGTCCACATGCCTGATGCCCTGTGCAAGGAGAAGGGTAAGTTGTACTGAGTACTGCTGGCTGAAGACAGCTAGCTCCATGGTGACACTGCCCACTTACAGAGCACTGCAGAGCACCGATCACATACTTTCAAATGAAGATTAGCATCAGAGTAAAATGTCACTTTGATCACACGGGAGTCAAGGTTTGCAAATTCACGTCCTAATGCTCACTTTAGTACTAAAAGACAAGCAGAGTAGCTAACAGAAAAACTAGAACTTTGGGGATGTGGGACAGGAGGAACACTGAGGAGCAAACACTAAAATAAAAATCAACAGCACACACAAGAGATTAACATTCACAACTAAGACACGGTGCACACAATTCACATATATAAAGGTTGAAACGAAATCAAAACGTATTTATACTAAAACTACAAGCAACTATTAAATGGAACTGCATGGAGAATGAGCAAAAATGACTTATATATCTAGAACAGCAGCTCTGACATCTTTGAAACGAAGGCCAGGACTCTGCCAGTGTCCCACAAGCTCTTCTGAACACAAACTTGACTTAAAAGCAGCAAGGAACAGACGCTCAGAGATCGATCGCCTTGGCTGCTGCCTCACAAATCTACCTGAAGCAACTGTGGTGGTTCTCTTTAGTTTTTAGGCTTACTGTGTATGAGTGCTTTGCCTCTATGTATGTATGTGTACTGTGTGCATGCCTGGTGCCCGTGGACATCGAAATGGAACGAGAAATGGTTATCAGCCACCATTTGAGTGCTGGGAACAGAACCTGGATCCTTAGCAAAGCAACAAGTACTCTTCAACAGGAAGCCATAGCTCCAGCACCAGCCGTTAGTTTTCATTGGCAACTTGAGATGACCTAGGACCACCTGGGAGAAGGGCCTCTGGGGGATAATAATCCCTGTGGGGATTATTTTATTACATCACTTGAGCTGAGTAGACCCACGATGAATGCGGATGGCAAATGGCCACACCCTGGACTGTACAGAAGAGAGATAGGAAGCTGAGGCCCTGCATGCACATGTCTACTGTGACTTCCCCCACTATAACCAACTGCCACAGAACTGTACGGAGAATAAAAGCTTTAAGTTGCTTTTGTCAGGGTATCAGGAAAGGAAACTAAAAGAACAACCTAAATACAAATGAGGTATCTTCCGTGACTATCAATGCCATCTGAAAGTGTCACCATGCAGAAACACGGGTGCTGCTAACTTAGGCTGAGATGATCTGACGAACCTCACTTCTTTAGGAAAGAATAAACCACCACACCGGTGGCTCTAAAAAAGCAAAAGTCTCCCAGCGCAGTGGCGTACAGCTCTAATTCCAACACTCAGGGTGGGAGCAGGGGGCAGAGGCAGGCATAGTATCTCTGTGAGTTCAGAGACCAGAATGACTACATAGTAAGTTCCAGGACAGCATGGGCTACACAGAGACTTTATCTAAAGAGAGAGAGAGAGAGAGAGAGAGAGAAAGGAAGAAAAGATCTACATAATTAGGAGCAAATCAAGATTCTGTGGATAGCATCACTTTAAGGCAAGCATTCTCAGTCAGTAATTGCTAATATATCCTGATCTCAATCAGTGTCCTCCATCAACAAACTAAGCAATAGCAGAGGCTGCTACATGGGGGAATATCATTTATCAAAGTATCTTCTTTGAAAAGGCTTCCCTATTCAATTTGTTAAGGGATTTACTTATTTTCATATTTGGAAATATTATCTTTTTGATGACTTAACTAGCTTACATTTTAGATTAACAAACACCAAGATTTTTACATCATATTACAGACATGAAAAGTTAAGAGTTTAAGAAAAAAAAAAAAAAAAAACAAGTCACCAAACAGTAATAAAAGTGGTATTTTATTTGCCAGGATAATCTGGAGAAAACTGGCTCATCACAGTTGACAGATTCCTCCCAAATCTGTCTGTGAAGCACAGCTGGAAGACTTAACTATCAAACACAGAGTTTCAAGTAGACACTGCATTCTGGGTAAAAATCTCCTCAAAGATAAATATCACCTCTCATAGTTTATAGGAGAAATAATAACAACATAAAAAAAAGAATTAAGAAAGTAGAAATATGTTTCTCTACAATTTACATATACAATGCACATATATAATTATGTATAAGCCAGTGCACACACATATATCAATTATATATAAAACATGAGCACACACATGCATACCAATTATAAATAAAACATGCACACACATATAAGCCCCCAGAAATAACTAGAAAGCATTAGTACCAGTAACAGGGAAAAGAATGGAAGGTAGACATATTTTCTCCAGTACACAGCTCCAAAAAGCAAAACTGTTAATTTCAAGATTCTAATTTGCCTTAGTTCACTGCAGGAGAAAGAGACCACCAGTCAAGCATTCAAAACATGCTTTTTTTATACAACAGCGTGTCTAGTGCATACATCAGAAGAATAGAAATTAAATCTGTATGAATTTACCTGAGAGCAAAAGGATATCTCCTTAAAATTTTTCTCCAGTGCAATCTTTTTGGTGTCAGGACTGATGAGGTAAACTTCAGACTGGCCAATCTTAAAACAAACAAACAAACAAAGACATGTGGTTCTCCTAAAAACTGAATTCGTTATACATGTGACCTATGAGGAAACAGAGGAAAGTGGCAAGCTCTTATAAATTCCAGCTACATCACTGTTAAAGAGTTTCAAAGATTACAGTTTATGCCATGGATTCCCAGTGACCGCAGACAAACACCTACATCAGTATTCTCAGAGAAAAAGATGATATAAGCTAAACAATAATAATAATCCTCAAATAATCCTCAAAGCCCCCATCCCCTTCATACATGATTTTCTTTTTTCTTTTCTTTTTTTTTTTTTTTGGTTTTTCGAGACAGAGTTTCTCTGTGTAATCCTGGCTGTCCTGGAACTCACTCTGTAGACCAGGCTGGCCTTGAACTCAGAAATCCGCCTGCCTCTGTCTCCCAAGTGCTGGGATTAAAGGCGTGTGCCACCACCACCTGACCATATATGGTTTTCTATACAAGTGAATATTCTAGAAAACAATAGTTCCTATTTAAAATTTCCAAAACACCTATGGCAGCCGAGTGCTGGGCTGCCTGGCTGGCTGTGGAAGCTGTCTGCCCTCCGCCTCCACACAATGACACTCTCCCTTCCTGTGTGTTGGTTTCCACAGATTCAAGCCCTCCTCGGGATCCACAAGTTAGCAGTCACATCCTCGGAGCACTCGTAACTCTCAAGCTTCTCTTCCAAGTTTGTTCTACTTCGATCTGGACTACAAGTCAGAGCAGTCAGCTTTGGAGACAGAGGTGTAAATCAAAACTCACTGCACCCTTAACGAAGAGGTCCAAACCACGCGCTCTGTAGTTCAGACTGTAGGTTTGTACACAGAGCAGCTTTGTTCTTAGCATTTCTGAAGTATCCTTCAGGCAAGCAGGACTGACAAGGTGCACAGAACTCAAGCGCAGTAACCGCCAGCACTGAAACAGCAGCACACTTCTCGAGCGGCCCAGACGCTGGGCTTTCCTAAGGACGCACCACTCAGGATCTCCCCTACTGGACAACAGTAGCTGCATCTCCACATTTCAAATATTTCATCTTAGCAGCCTTCTGTTCTCATCTATATAATGAAGATAATCACTATTTTAAAGATCTTGGAGACTCTCTCAGCTGAGCAGCAGTCTTAGTAGATGGCTAGGCTACAGCAACAGGTAAGAATTTAAAGTCAAATGTGAGCTGGGGGTCTTCTCATATCCAGTCCACCACTCTGTCCTATGTCAGCTTGACCCCTGAGGCCGTGCACCTCTGTCCAACTCTCCTCATCTCTACTGTCTTTGTACTCTAAGCTCCCTACCTCTCACCTAGACTACGGCAATGGCTTCTTAGCCCTGTTTACTTTCCTTCCCTAAGTATTTCTCTATAGCCAAAGCCATTTAATGCTATACTTAAAATCTTTCAATGACTGTCCAATGTGACCTATAAGGTTGTGAATAATGGAGCCTGACTTACCCTCGACCCATCCCCACTCACCCCATCACTCAATTTCTGTAGTCTCCTGCCGTCTCACTAAGGATCTACCCGAGAACCCAGGGACACCGCGCTCTAGGCCCTGGTGACTATGGCCTACGGTGAACAACAGACGGAGGTCTCCAGCCTCAGGGAGACTGAAGTCCCAGGGATCACATGGGACGCAAAGTTCTTCACTTCTTTACTTGTAATTAAGTTTAGAGCCGGGACCGAGAGGCTGCTGTTCGTCTCTCTGACAATGTGACTGCTTCCCATATCACATCTGTACCTCAGGAGAGATAGGAAGGAAGGAAGCAAAGCCAGGACAACTGAGGGGCTGCCAGGCAGAGCAGTGGAACAGTGTCTTCAGGACTCTGCAGTGTGGCTCCTTCCCACCCTTCTCACATCTCAGCTGCTGCTCTCTGAGACCAGGAGATCCTGCCTATTGACCACACAGGAACCTCTGCTTGGGGAGAATCACATCCTCCAAGATGCCTCTCCTGATCCCCAGGCGTTTCCATAGCACCCTCTACTTCTCTAGAGGGTTAACTTCATGTGATTACGTAATTACTGGTGTGTCTGTCAGGTGCCTGTCTGCACTGCTGGACTCTACATTCCATGTGGGCAGAGTCTATGCATGGTCGTATTTCTACCATATTGTAACCAATTAAATGCCCTGAGCAGCTTTCTCAACAACACTGCAGTGTCTGAGGAAAAGCACACAGATCACTGTGTGCAGCCTAAGGGCTACAGCCACCCAGCATCCTTAGTGTACTAGGTCAATTACCCTGACACACCATCTGGACTTCTTAAAGACTAATTTATTATGTTTTAATTGTGTGTGCACCGGGCAGTGGTGGCGCACACCTTTAATCCCAGCACTTGGAGGCAGAGGCAGGTGGATTTCTGAGTTCGAGACCAGCCTGGTCTACAGAGTGAGTTCCAGAACAGCCAGGACTACACAGAGAAACCCTGTCTTGAAAAACAAAAAACAAAAAAAACCCAAAAATTGTGTGTGCATGTGTGTATGTGTGTACACGAGTGCAGGCGGAGTTATAAACAGTTGTAAGCTGCCTGATGTGGGTGCTGGGAGGCAAACTCAGTTCCTCTGTTAAGGCAGTATGTGCTCTTAGAGGCTGAGCCATCTCTCCAGATCCATTATCCGCATTTTTAAATCTGCCAGCTATATCCACAGCACACTAACCTAGGTGTCAGCTTCCTTACTCCTTGGCCATTTCACTGCCTTGGGTTAAGCACAAAAAGGCTATACGACATCTAAGGCAATGTTGCGTGGTACCATTATTAAAGCAAAGAAGAGGCAGAACGAAATACACCAGGGAAAAGGCCACAGACCAGGAAAGGGCAGAGTCCTGTCAATTCACATGACACAGGAAGATCATCCATCCAGAAAAACCCAAGCCAACAGGTAACTCCATAGCTGGCTACCTTATCCATTTCTTTTCTTCCATGACTATCATTTTAACAATTTTCTATTAAAAACAAACAAACAAACAAACAAACACCAAGCAACTAATCTAGAATTTTAGTTGGGGCATAAGTTTTAAATATCAGGTTATTTTTTTAAAAAATCCTGTTACCTTAACAAAGGATGTTTTATAAATTAAGATTTTCCACTTAAAATTGTGTTGAAACGTATTACTTAACATCCCTCTTGAATCTCTTTTATATAACTATTCTTTCTGCAATGAAAGGATGTCTACAAACATGCATGTGTAAGACAGATTTTTTGAACCTCAAGCTGCAAAAAACTGACAGAGATTTTACCGTGAACAGCATAGTTCGGTTCTCCTCCATGTCTGTGGGCTGAACCACATTATGCCCACCAATTAGGTGGTTCTCGATGTCGCTGTCGAAGGAGCTAAAGGTGCTACTGCGAAGGCTAGCGTCCTGGAACTCCTTCCTGAAGGCCAGCGAGCGCAGTCCAGGCTGTGAATAGGATTTGCGCATGGGCCGGGGGCCAGGCGCTGATGGCTGTCCCGTGGGCGCATCCCAGTCTGTTCTGCGACCACAGCTTACATGGTTGAACTTCTCAATACACTCGTCGATCAGTGCAGGTGGTGCCTTCTTGTGGGCCACAGTGACCCGGCCACAGAAGAGCACCTCAAACTTTTTGGCGAAGGTGTCGTCAAACTCGGAGGGGCAACGCAGCTCTTCCTGACGGGCAATCTTCCCCGCCTGCCGGATGGAGCTGATGATCTCAGGCACCTACGCAAAAGAGGGTGGGGTTAGAGACACCTGCAGCAATGGTACCAAATACCAAGGTCACAACTCAGAACCACAGCTTCGGGAGCAGAGAGGCTGACAGAGGGACTGGGCTGTACTGGCTCACAGATCACAGCACCCTCTAAGCTTAAATGACTGGCCCCAGGGCAGGGTTTGCATTGTAATCCCTAAGGTCCTCAGGGCATCTCCACTGGGCTTTGTCTCTGACATGGTTACCTAAACAGACTCTAGCTCGTTTAGAAGAGTCTAGGGCAGTGTCCTTTGAAAAGCCTTCCTCAGTATGTGGTGGGATGAAGGGCTCTAAAATCATTACCTTACACTTACTGAAATTATGGCACTGTTGTTTTCTTCAATGACAACTAACTAGTTATGTCTTGATCCTGTATTTCCTAGTGTGGACTGATAAAACAACGGAGAACCCATGCCCACTGTCACAGTAAACACCAAGGCTTCTCACAAACAGCTTTTCTTTCCTAAAGTAAAAGTCTCAGAGGAAAGGTTTTCCCATACTACGGCATCCCTGCCACCCATCCCGTCCACTCCTGGTAGGTTCTCCTCAGCAGCTTCAGAAATAACAGGGAATCAACACCGAGCAAAGTGACCAGCAGCCATAACACTCACCCTGACATCATGGTCGGTAAGAACAGTGGACCTGTAAGCATGGACTTAATCTTCCAGTTGACAGGCCATTTTGCTTTGACTGGACACTGTATTTCCCAGTTTTCTATGTATAAAACTTTCGGTTGGGGCCCAAACACCTGTAGGCCCCTGTTTATTTAACATCCTAACCAGAAAACTCCAATTCCTTTTCCGATTCGTGTAAAAATTCCAACCAGTGTGTACTGTAAAGGGAGATGGTTCAAGTCCATTGTAAAAGCAAGCTTGTATTCTGTGCCATGACATAACTCTCAAAAACCCACTGACTCTGTCACTAAATACTGATCACACTAAAGATGACCTTTGTGCCAGAAAGATTCGTATCTCTCCTCACAGGGTATTTTGCCACAAGAGTCAAAGTTATCTTTAAAAATATATTTTTTAAATATGATGCCAAGGCTGGAGGAGTTGGCTCAGCAGTTAAGGGCACTTAATGCTCTTTCAGAAAACCGGGGTTCAATTCCCAGCACCCTCATGGTGGCTGACAACCATCTACAACCCTCTTCTGGCCTCCTTGGGCACTGCATGTATAAAGTACACAAACATACATGTAGGAGGCAAAACACACACACACATTCATATATTCTCATATTCTCATGTTCTCTCTCTCTCTCTCTCTCTCTCTCTCTCTCTCTCTCTCTCTCTTTCTCTCTCTCTCTCTCTCTCTCTCTTACAAATGATTCCTGAAGCACAGACTTAAATACTTCAAAGCTGAACTTTTAGCTGGTCATGGTGGTAGAGGCCTTTAATCCCAGCACTGTGGAGAGAAATGCAGGTGGATCTCTGTGACTTTGAGGCCAGTCTGGTCTACATAGAGAGCTCTACAACAGCCAGGACTATACAGAGAGACTGCCTCAAAAACAAACAAAAGGCCAGATTTAAAAACTGGGGTGTGAGGGGTTGGGGATTTAGCTCAATGGTAGAGCACTTGCCTAGCAAGTCTAGGCCCTGGGTTTGATCCTCAGCTCCGAGGGGGGGGGGGCAATAAAATAAAAAATGGGTGCTGAGCACATTCTTTGGTAAGCATGTGGAGATCAGAAGACAACCTGCTGCCTCAGTTCTCTCTTCACCATGTGACCCAGGGATAGAACTCAGGCCATTAGCATTGTCAGCAGGTGTCCATACCAGCTGAGCCATCTTGACAGTCCCAGGCTGAGGTTGTGCCTGGTAATCATGTTTGCACTGAATACCTCACATGCTCCTGCTGTAGCTCACCTCCATACTGCCAACGCATTGTATACATGGTTTGCGTAGAAGCCTGGAAACTGCTATGGATAGAAACCATCACAGAGAAAGAAACAGCAGGAAGTCTAAGCTGCAGCCACGACTTGGCTAATTATTCACAGGATCAAGGCAGGAAAACAAAAGTCACAGTTTCTCTCTGGGGCAGAGAGGTTTACAAGATCAGAAGCACTCAAGATTTTCTAGGGAAGTTAGTTCTGTGTGGTAAAAATGGTGTTCCTTCAAAGCAAACCTGCCAACCTATACTTGTGAAGGATTGCCACTTTCTTAGCGACGGTGTGAGACTATTTTAACAGGAGTCACATATTTCCCAATTATTAACTGTTCTTTCTGAACAGAAAAATGCAGCTTCCATCCTTTGAAGTCTGCTAAAATGTCCAATTTTTCCATACACTACATCTTCCAATACATCAAGAAAACAACGATGGTTTTCATTACGTTTCAAAGAAGGGGGAAATGTATGAAGCCACACGAACTTACAGCAACTCAGCAATGAATGGAGCAGACACAGAACAAGGCACTCAAGTGGCCCCTTGATTCCGGGAGTCAGAAGGAGCTGAGGAGCTTACCACACCCTGGTCAGAGTTCAGGCAGCCACCGTTTTTTCTAACTATGGATTTCTCCAGTTCTTTGATTAGAATCAAAACCAGACACACTTCATTCACAATCCAAGGCCCATCTTTCCTTGCTCTGGTGGGCCTCATTATTTAGACATCAATTTACTCTCAAGCCTCCTGCCACTCAACACCAGAAAGGTACAAGATGGGAGTAAGGTAGGCCAGCTAGGAGACCAGCTCGTGCAGGATCAGGGGTGGGGTGAAGCTGGGGGCATGGGGTGGGGCAACAGACGAGAACAAAGGGGCCCTGAAAGACCTGGCATCAGTTCAGGTCTGAAGGGAGTAAAGAAGGACAGACAGTGAGGCAGAGCGGAGGCACTGCAAGGGCGAAGCAAAGATGTCTTAAAGGCAGGGAGATCAGTCACATGGAAGCAGGCTGGTTGGAGCTTGAAACTCACAGATACATAAAAGGGGAGTTGTCAAGATCAAACCCAAAATAAACACAACCAAAAACCAGCCTGTATGGTCTATAGGAACGTATACATCAAACGTATACTCCTGCCAAAACAAACAAATAAAGACCTTTTGGGGGGCAAGTGAACTGGAGAATTACTCTCTCTGATAAGATCTGGTACTTTCAATGAAAACCTTGCCTGGTTCAGGCAGAGGGCTAAGAGCCACGTCATCCCTGTTTGCAGACAAGCCGGTAAAGCAAATCCAAACTGACTAGAGCAGAGGGAAGGGTCTGAAAGCTGTTTTCCTGGAATAAAGCTAACAAGGATTTGGGTTACGCTGGAGTTTCTGATACTATGGGAACCACAAAAAAAAAAAAAAAAAAAAAAAAGTTAGGTAAGTAAGATCAATTGTCTTAAATTAACGAAGCGGGCCTGTTTAGGTATATAGAATTCTCATACTAATGAATGCTCAGTAAAGGCAGTTTTTGGTGCAGCTCAAGTCAGTACTATTTCATAGGGAGAGGGAAACCGATCCTCAAGAATCAGGAATACTTCTGTAAATAAAGCCCTTATTCAAGCACTTGGGTCAGCTTTTTAAAGATTTAGGGATTTTAAAGGATTATAAGCACACTGCAACTGTAATTTTATTCACAAAGGCTTAGGAAGGCATTTCTGAAATAATCTTTAGATTAAAAAAAGTCACCTTTATTTTGCATTTACAGGTTTGTTGGCTGTTAACATGTAACTATTTAATGATTCTTACAAATCTAAAGTCTCCAGTTTCTGCTACCTATAAGGCTTGAAGTGACCAGTGAAGACGGTTCCCTCCTCTCTTAACCCCCCAAAAACCCTATGAAATCACACAAATCAAGAGGTTCAAATCGTTGTGTCCAGTTTATGAACAGCCATGAAATACCCAGGCCATGAAGGATATGTATGTCCAAAAGGCCCCCAAGTAACTGAACAAAGTCACCTCAAAGAAGCAATGTGTGTCATTCTGGTGGGGTAATGGTGGAGTTGGTAGGTGCACTCAGGCCAGTCGGTAGGGCTGGTCACAGGGTTGGTGACAAAAAAAAAAAAAAAAAAAAAAAAAGAGTGCTGAATTTTTGCTGTACATACTTAAGCAATGTTGGACTTAAGGGTTTACTTAAGGTGAACAGTGAACAGGCACCTGAGACTCTCCGATGAACTCAGAACCCAGGGACAGATTAACCCACACATGAGCTCCCCTGGCACAGAGATGGTCCTCACTGAGAAGGAATAAACTGCTCCAAAGCCAGAAGAGGAGGCTGCACAGAGGAAAAAGACAAAGGCATCCCAAAGAAACAAAAACTTATGCCACTGAAATAAATACAGCAGAAGTCCAGATAAGTTTTTTAAAAACCCATTACTGTCTCTATTTAAAACAATAACGACTTTCCCAATTACATAACAGAAACCATTTGCAACTACAAAGAGGGCAGGAAATACTGCTTTGTCCCTCAGAGGAAATGTTTCATATTATTTTTAAAAATGTGGTAGAAAAATCGTCTGCTGAAGAATTAGTGCTTGTTTGTCGATCATGAGGGAGAAACTACATTAAATCAAGTTTTTCCTCACCACACCCTCTATGTCTTTAATTTCAAACAAAACTCTTGACAGTATCTTCTCAGATCTCAATATATTATTTAACAGGGAAAACCAAAAACAGCCACTGCTCTCTATACATAACACACACAGCTATTCATGTTGTGTACTAGTTCACCTCACAGGATGAAATTCAACTAAGGAGACCTGAATACACCTCCTTCAATGACCCCCTCTGCCCTATAGCTCTAGTTAGATACTAGGACACAAAACTAACTACATAGCACACACAGTGATCCCATGCTAGGGGCCACCCTGTCTGTCCTGGCTTCACAGGGTAAATCAGTACTTCGGTGCCTACTCTGAGCTTAGGATTAACCAAGGGACTCAGAGTCTAAGCATGCTCACTGGCTGGCCGGAAGCACCTGCGCAGGGGTAATGATGATGTGCACCCCAACATGGAGCCATCTGCCCTCATTTACAGTGGCCTTATCTTTCTGTCCCTAGCATCTTTGTCTTTTGTCACATGTGAAACAGAAACGGTACTAAGCTTCCCTAGTTGAAATGGCAAATCAGTGGCAAATCCACGAAGATCTGCAGATTATATACAAACAGAAAACCCAGAGTCGTTAAAGAAAAATTGTCAAAAACTTCACTGCAACTGTCCACTAAGCTAACACCTTCCCACAAGCTTATAAAGGAATGATGAGAAACACTTTAATGGCTGTCTCCTAACAGAGTAGGAGTTATGAAAAGAAAAAGAAGAGTAAAATATACCATTTATGAGGTAAAAAACTATGGCTACAGGTGGCTCAGAAAAGGTAAGTCTGGGCCACAGGAGACAGTTCAGTGAGTAAAGTGCTTACTATACAGTCAGACCTGAGTTCAAATCCCCAACTCCTGCATAAAAGGCCAGGTATGGCAGCATGTGCCTGTGACTGGGGCTGCCTAGCTGTCCAGTCTAGCCAAAATAATAAGCTCCAGGTTTGGAGCGAAGAGACCTTGTCTCAAAAAATAAGGTGGAGAGTAACAGAGAAAACCACGCTGGGCGGTGGTGGCGCATGCCTTTAATCCCAGCACTTGGGAGGCAGAGGCAGGTGGATTTCTGAGTTCCAGGTCAGCCTGGTTTACAGAGTCAGTATCAGGACAGCCAGGACTACACAGAGAAACCCTGTCTCGAAAAACCAAAAAAAAGAAAAAAAAAAAGAAAAAGAAAAAGAAAAAAAGAAAAAACATGATATCAACATACATACATACAAACATACATACACATATACCACATGTACATACCATACACACAGCAGATATAAATACAACACATACACTACATACACACACCATGCACACAGCACATATAAATACATTACATATACACATACACGCACAGAGCAAACAAAGTTAAGAAATTAGTCTGTACAGTTCCTAAAACAATCTGAAAAGTTGGAACATTGGTTGGCAGCACTAATGCTGTTAGAACTCTTTAGCTTGCTGAATATAATCTGGATAAAACATGGGTCCTCAGTCTAATCCCTCCACACTGAATACATCAAATCTTAACTCAAAGTGGGCTGTGCACCAGAGTTAACAGTGTTCCTAAACCCTTATGTCTGTTGCCAGAGTCTAAAGGGGGTTGTCCATTGGGAGGCAGGGCCCTAGCATCTGCATTTTTAGAAGAGACCTATCCCTCATGCCGTTTCCTAATGTCAGCTGGGTCCAAGTCTTTATCACCTGTCCCTCATCAGACCCTAAAGTGAGGCTTTTCCATCACAGGAATTTGTCCTCTGTGCAATGCTCACTAAGCCAAACAATTTGTTATTTGAGACTTCAGCCAAGGATGAATGGGGCAAAGCAGCTACACAGCAATGGTGGGTCCCAAACTGCATGGTGAGTTCCAACCACATTTCACAGACATGGGCAAACTGTAAAGACAGAACTACCAAGTCTAACTACAACAGAGAGAAGACTGAGCACAGGAGAAAGACTGACCAAGGTGGGCACCATGGGTCACAGAGGGGAAATGCTAAGCACATGAGGAGGACAGAGAAAGGAGTCTTGATGGTTTTAAAGAAACTGTGAAGTACACATCGGATGACTTCAGCGTTGCCCACTTTTAGCCCTTCTTAAAACCAGCCACCAAAGTACCCAGCATGTCCAATTTAACTCCATTTTTAATCTCCTATGCAAGAAAAGATTTAGTAAAATTGGCCATATTTGAAAAACAATGTTCAGAAACAGAGCCCAAGTGAATCACTGCTTGAATTGTTTGCCCAGTCTCCCCATGCCCTGCTTGTGATGTAAAGTGACAGGGAAATAACCACACTGGGTACCCGTGAACAAAACTGGACAGGAAGACACAGGTCATCTGCAAGGTTTCTAACACTGCCTCACACTTCCGCCAAAATGTGCCACTTGGAAATATCTGTTTCCTTTCCATGCATGGGGTCCATGTCTGCGTTCAGAGGTGTCTGTCCTGACGGCAGGGGCTGGGCAGTGGGTGATGTCATGCATGAGGCCCTACACTCTCACTTTGGAATTCCACATACATCCTGTGCAGAAGGCAGAATACCTATAAGCAGAATCCACCAGACCAAAATCACAGCAAAGGGATTTTCTGGGTTTCTGGTCAGATCTCCAAAGGCAAGACTTCATTTCTTATGTAAAAGATAAGGCCTTCCTTCCTTAGGGGACCTGAAGAAAAGAGGAAAGCCCCATAGGAGTCGGGTGATAGGAAATAAGAAACAGACCTGGGGAGGAGGCTGCACTTCTATCTCAAAACCTCAGCAACTTAAACAGGCTGGGAACCACATTCTCACACTGATAGGAAACACTGCTGAACACACGCTACCTAACCCACAGAAACTGAATCAAATTATAACGTTCTTTCTCAGGAGAATGAGCACAGCCCCAAATTCACAAACAACTACAACTAGCCAAGAGAGTCAGAGCCTCTGATCTCATTCTAAGTACCTGAACCTTAACAGGAGCAAAGAGCTCATCCGAATGCAGGCCCACTGGAAATGGAGGTTTTCACACTCTGCATGCTTCCTTCGCTCCCTCCTTTACAAAGCAGGAGTCCAAAAGCATCCCTGTGCATCCTGCTCCCTCGCTGGTCCCTGGGGCCTCAGGTCTAAATGCATACCCACCGAGGTGTGTCTACACTGCTGTCCCTGAGAGGTCCATCATTTTAAGGCTAACAAGATGCAGACCTGTTGCTAATGCGCAGAATGAACACAGGAAAGGTATAAGCCTGCCTCTGCCCTAGTCCTCTCCCTCTGCCTTCTCTCAGAGGCCCTAGCCTGACCTGCATAGCCTAAGAGCCAATCTCAAGAACCACGAAAGAAACAAACACAATCACTATCAGTTTTCAATAATCCATCCTTCTTTAAAAGGGGCCGGGAAGGAGGGCGCTGTGGTGAAGACGGGTTTCTCTGCGTAGCCTTGGCTGTTCTGGAACTTGCTCTGTAGATCAGGCTGGCCTCAAACTCACAGAGATCTGCCTGTGTCTGCCTCCCAAGTGCTGGGATAAAAGGCATGTGCCACCACAGCCCCAAAGATGATACACATCTTTACAGAGAAGAAAAGTCCTGAAACAACATCAGCCACAGTCCTAGTCTAGAAACATCTACAGCTACAGGGCCTTTTTCCTCCATGTGGCTCACTGTGTTTATCTCAAGGTAATTTTCTACATACACAGGTACGCACGCACGCGCAAAACAAAAACTGAGTCTTAAGTTTTATTTTTTTCAAAGACTGGTGAAGCCTATCCCTTCTCAATATTAAGTTTTACAGTATATAAAAAATAGTACCCAAGGGACTAGGAAAGAATTTGATACTCTAATAGAAATAATTTTGATACTGCATCTTGTTGCCATATTTAACAATAGTCACTGGTGAGTCACAGTCTACTGTAATTATTATCACTCAGTAGTAATATGCAGACCATTTTACAAAATGTCTCATCTGTAGTCCAGTGTGAAAATACTAACAGAGTGAGGACTGGCCATGGCTCCAGGCAACAGGCTTAAGACAGAATTCTTGGAACTTGCTGAGTGAGTGGCATGTGGTAAGTGTTTTGTTATTCATAATATGACACTTTCTCATACCTAAATTTATGCTAATGAGTGACTCAGGGTAGATCTCCGGAGAGTTTAGAAACCAATCATATGCTAGGCGGTGGTGGCACGCCTTTAATCCCAGCACTTGGGAGACAGAGGCAGGCAGATTTCTGAGTTCCAGGCCAGCCTGGTCTACAGAGTGAGTTCCAGGACAGCCAAGGCTACACAGAGAAACCCTGTCTCGAAAAACAAAACAAACAAACAAACAAACAAACAAACAAAAACCCAATCATATGAGGTTTAGAAACTTGGTTCCATCACCACCTCTTAATTTGGCAAAGGTTGCATCCAAGTCTATTAATGAACTAGTAACACCTCAATAATATAACCTACAAGAATTCCCCTAAAATAATGGGGTCCAGAGCTCCCCATTTGGCAAACACAGAGAGATGGCACATTCAGAGGGCATGGGAGCACAGGCAGGTGCAGGTGGGACAGGATGGTCTCTACTCTACTGGAAATCTTGTTCCATTTATTTCTTCCATTTGGCTCCTCCCCAGATGTATCTTCGTTAAATGAGGAAACATAAGAAAACATTCTGAACTTCATGTGCCACTAGCAAATTACTGAATCCAGAACAGGTGGAGTGAATCTCATTGTATTGGTTAGAATGGAATCTTGGGGCATACAAATGGCCCTGTAGTGCATACAGTACTGTGGGACTGAGCTCTGCAGTGCATACAGTGCT